>JAGDQP010000270.1:0-182231 GCA_022664845.1 Lepisma saccharinum
AAAAAAATTTCAATTCATATAGCTGTGTCCGGGCACAATAGGAAATTCAGTTCTGTTTTACATATGGAACATTCAATCAAAAAAAAACTGGTAGCTCGTGTGCATTTTATTTAGGTGTAACATCATCCGAACGCAATAACTGTCACTAACAACTTATTTGTTTAGCACATCGCAAATAAATTGAGTACATGCACAAGCAATCGTTACATACAGCATAAGTGAGAATATAAAATTTAGAACACGACAACTATACTAATACTTACCAAATGTTAACTGTACTTTATATGAGAAATCGAAGTGCTTAGTCAGTTCCGTAAAAAAACATTTATTCATATACCTGTGATAAAGCAGGTTTCCTCCAGGTAACTGACACAAAGAAGCCTCAAAGCCTGATAATTCAATTGGAATTTCTTTTTGACGTTGCCGTCGCTGCATGAGTTTCTTATAATTGCGTTTCAATAATATTTGCATTTATTTGAGAAAAAAACCTTTTGTAACTAAACTACGCAGGTCTGCTACATATTCAATAAGTACGGTATCAGCTCCATATATCAATTTATATTATATTTTAATCACAAATATTGGGAAATTTAATTAAAAAACGTTCATGATTTTCCTCGGCAGGTTGAGAAGTGTTATTGTTAGCTATAAGCAGTAGTGTAGCGAAAACAAATAGTAGCGGGGCGCTTGATTCACAAATAGTTTGTTAGAGTATGAATGTTACAAGTACCGTGTACATTAACGTGTATGTGGCTTTTCAGTATAGATATGATAGTATTAAATGCACCTCTTACAACAAAAGTACAATCAAACCGTACTTGTCTGAGAAGCCCTAACAACCAGGCTTGACTAAAAGAAAACCCACAGATTTCTGATAAGGCTTATTATACTTTATCGTAAGGTATAAAAGTGACAAGGTATGATAAGGAACAAATTTAGTAGCACAAAGAGACAGGACACTCATTGAGGTCTAAAAGCAAGAACCGGTGTCTTGGTCTACCCTGGCTACAAGGACGAAAATTTACTAACTTGCGTTGCCCAAAAGTGCTACAAGGTTTCATGTATCAGGTCCATATCAATTGTAAATATATTTTTCATACTATAAACAAAAAAAAAGTATAAATGTTGATTGAACACTGGCGCTTTTAAACTAAATTTCTCGATAATATTGGTATCCACATTTTTAAATTTCAAGCTAATACTGTATTAAGTGATCATGTAGCACTCCCGGGTAGCTCTTCTTGAATGATTTTGGAACTTCTAGCTATCATATCGGCAACGAAAATCTTTAAAACAAAATCCAGGTGCTTTTAAAATGAATTTCCCAACTTTTTAAACTTAAAAATGATTTAAAATAATTGAGATATCAAGTTGACGCTTGGTGTATATGTAGTATTATTTACGGTAGCGCAAAACTCGACTGCATCAGTTAGTTAGACATATCACCAGAAAGCATCCCATGTAGTTAGCACCATTTGAAATGAATAACGTGAAATATTGAAGTATACTTGTATTTTAAAATAATTTACTGTTTCGTAGAAGTTGTTTAATAAGGAATATTTCTTTCCACTCGTTGGAACTTTTTCGTCTACATTGTTGGACGGTACGTGGTTAAAGGGTTAAGAATATATAAATTGGTATTTGTTAAAACGACGTCAGTCATGCACATTGAAAGTTACACAAAAGCACAAGGATCTGTGAATTAACTTTGTACTTTAATGACATCAACATTCTAACCATATGACATCATGTTACTACTGTACAACGCCCTTCGAGTTGAAGAGAGTTTTGTTTTTTAGTTTCCCACAAATTTAGTTTTCATGACTGACGTCGTTTTAGCAAATAAAAATTCATATACACAATATATTTATAGTACTATCGTAGGGAAGTATTGAAAATATGTGTTACAGTATTGCTATTCAATCTTTTCAAACAGTGCTTTAATTTGTTTCCACTCCCGAATGCGTTTCCATAAACCGCCCTGAGACCTTTTCCTTTATTTTAGTCCACCATTGTTTTTTATATTTTATTCACTGCCTGCCCTTGTCTTTAGCACTTCTGCCACTTATTATGACGTTGCCTCGACAATATCCAGCCGATCGGGTGGCCGAGGGATCTGCGGTAGTAGGCCATCGCCTCGAAGGTCCCAGGTTCGAGTCCCGGCATGAGTGTGGATTTTAACAGCTAAAGGCGAATCGTGACGGGCCGAAGTCCAGAGTTACTAGACTGGCCCATATAAAAATAAAGTTTCCAAAAGTTTTACGAAAACATCCACTTTCCTATTGATGGTTCCTTGTTTTGAGTTTTCCACTTTGTGTGTATCCTCCAGTATGTGTCATCCAGCTCCAACATTTCTGTTTCCTTTTCCATGTATTTTAGATGTGCCTTTAGAACCAATTTTTTTCACATTGTTAATGCATATATCCACTTCCGCGCAGTTTAGTGGATGTGTCCGGCTTGTAACCTGTTCTGACATAGTCTGTACAAATAAACACGGGACAGTGAACGATTGTAAGTTCAAATTAATACAGCCCTCTAAATAATTCTGAAACATCTGTGTTTATTCAGGTGCAGTAATGTCCCGAAACACAACAGTTACGCAATAAATCTTGTATAAGCCAATGTTTAAGTATCTCCAAAAACAGCCAAAGAAGCATTTTCATCCCTTGTAACAGGGACCGGGGACCGACCGTACTCATGCAGTGACCTGATACTTGCATAACCAATGTAATTTGTGGAATCCTAGTCCTAAAATATATCACGGACTAGATAGCTAGATATCACGAATTGATAGCTAGAGTTATAGGCAGAGCATCAGTAAGTCTGCAGGAGAAGATAACGACGGCTACAGAAATAAAGAAATCATAGTTAAAATAAAAGTAAAAGGTCAGGAACCAGACGAACGTTCGGATAGTCAAGAAAAATTAGAAGTACGCACACTTATGCACGAGGAAGAGGAGTTGCAACGTGCGGTCCAAGCGTCGGTGACGGACGTGAAGTTGAGGCGAGATGCACCTGATTCGGACCTAGGGGACTTCACGTTTATGCAGTACCTGAGTGAAAAGACTAAAGAACTCGATATAGCGAAAGTAGGGAATGAAGTGAAGAGCTATTATCCGGGATGACTGCCCAAGATGTGATGGAAGAAGTATTCCAGTTGGACCAGGATGACGACCAGCTGATGAGGCCTGTTGGAAATCCCAGTTATGCGGAAGAGGAGAACAGCGGAGGATGGATAGGAAGTGATGCCGTATCCAGACCATGCTCACTGAAGACGACGGTGCCAGGGATCGGAGCCCGTTCGGGAGCCATATATAGCAGTGATGAATTTTGGCTTATGTCCCGCCTGTTATATGTACCCCAAGTGTGGAGTATTTTCCTGTCAGTTAGAAACAATGTAGGGATGGACTAACTCAGCCTAGCCGATGTAGCAGTTGTAGTTGAATTGAGGCCCAGAGATAACAGCACATATCAATTAGTCAAGTATAGTGAGTTAGTGTGTGTGAATATTTCTTGAACTGAAAGACATTTAATGGACGGTGATACCAGAATATATACAAACTGTTACTAATAAAAGAAATAGTTTATATGAGTGTTATTGTAGATATGCGTAAGTGAATGTGTATGTCTTGTGGTAGTTTATTAACAGCCACACCTTGTAGTGGAAAGCAGTGGTTTTCACAGCACAACTCAACCTAACCTAACTGTGGTATGTTAACCTACAACCGATGACCTTGTGTAGCAAACGCACAAGAGAGAGCAGTAGGTATACGATCACATTGGGATCGACGGCAGTTTTCACTGTCGGAGGGTGCTAGTTACTTTGAAATTGTTTTTGCAGTCAAAGACTGATCATTATTTATCACCCACAATCATTCGTACATCGCTGTCATGCCAAAGCTAACAGGAAAGCATACTCTTCCAATAGTAGTTTCTAAAACAGCATCTTCAGCCACTCCAAAATATGTTTCATCGGGCACCTCATCAACAAGACGAAACCGCAACCAGCATTCATCTTCAGGTTCACGCTCTCAATCACCTCTACAACGTCATTCTGGCAGTTTTCCACCACATAAGAAATCCCATACTGGTACTGTATCCGACTCCGACTCAGATCATTCAATGAATATATCCGATTCAGAGCTTTTCAATCCACAAGATACTGCACATCAAACACCTTCTATTCATTCTTTTCTCCTGACTAACTTCTATAGTAAGTTTCAGACACCTAAAAGACTTCTGCAACAACTCCTGAAATAGGTTCCTAGCGAAAAGATTTCTCAAATAGTACCTACCAGAAATGGCATTATCATTAAATCACCTGATGAACATTTAGCCAGTACTATCAGAAACAAGCACAGCTATCAAATTTTCGGTAGTGAAGCCAACCTTACTTCTATGAACACCAGAACCACCAAAATGCCACCACCTCCACGCCTTCAACCTATGCTTTCTGTAGTGATTCGAGGAGTTGAACCAGATGTCACAGATTCTGAAGCCGAAACCAAACTTAAATCCGAGGGACACACTATCACAAAATCTCTGAGAATCAAAACCAAAGAAGGAAACAGCAGCTACATGATCCGAGTCTTAACACCACATCAGCCAACTATCCATAGGAGCCTTCATCTACAAACGACGCTACAGAGTTGAGCCTTCACTCACTACTGCACCCATACCTATTCGATGCGAGAACTGTCAGACGTATAATGCCCATGAAACCCGTTTCTGTCCAAACCAAGATAAATGTGGATACTGCTCTGGCCCACATCAGACCAAAAACTGTGACAACGCACAACCTCCGAAATGCAGCCAATGTGGTGAACAACATCCAACACTTTCATATAAGTGCAAAGGCCGTCCTCAACCAGAAGTTGACAACCCACATCTCACAGTTCCTCTTCGTCTTCCTGCTCAAACTCAAACCACATCTACTCTCCCATCATCCACAATAGAACAAATCATCGCCTTTATCACTCTCACACTTCAAAACCTCCACCCAAGGGCTCGAGATACTATACTCCATTATGTACAACAAGCAGCTTCTGAAGCCTTCAAAATCAAAGTAAACGCTACATACTCGGGACCCTACGTCTATTTCTCTGTCACACGTCACATGGACTTTGAATGACACCCGTAACACACCAAATGCATCATCACTCATTCTTTCACTCACCATTCACCCTCATAATTTGCACTGTAATCATCAATGTGTTGGAGAAGGGCTCACCTGTCTTTCATAAAGCTTAGAGCAGCCCCTAGGCAGAATATTTAATCACACATTAGTTCTATATGTTCCACGTGTTGCCTCGTTTAATGTGCACTTCATTTCCATCATCCATCTCATTATCGTTTGATCCACATAAACCAATAAAATGGGTATAAGCGCAAGACTTATACCAACCTGATTTTCAGATTCGATAAATAAAGGATAATAATCAATGCCCAAACATCCCTTAGACCAACCATCCTTACCAGCAGATCCCACCAATTTCGCTTCCTTCTCTTCCCACAGCGAGGGCGTAACCCTTGGGAGGGTGCTAGCCACACTTGTGACTAGCAATACGCGAAAGAAAAAAAAATCACAGCAGCTCCAGCTCCACATAATGAATTGGCACCAATAACAGAAAGTTGGTGGATTAAGTTCCCTTCCTTCCACATTGAAAGGGAATAAATTGGTTGCCGTTGTAAGTAGATGCCTCAATAAAAAAAAAACATATTTTTTATATCTCGAAGTTGAGTGTTTCAGTGAGAATATTTGGTGGAGGAAACCTCATCCTCCCACGAGCTCGGGGAGATCGCAGTGCCTGCGGACAGTAGTCTTTCTGGCATCGGCTGTTAAAATGTGCAACTATGGAACTATGGTAGCTATGTTTCTTATATATTAGGATTACGTCAATCCTCTCCTCTCTAGTCAATGTCACCTCTAGATTTCGGAAACACACAGTGGTAATGTTAACGTTCAATTCAATTCTTGCTATTGAATTTGCATAGAAATTCAGTCTTTCCGATCTTGATTTCAACATTTTGAGGTATCATACTCAAACTTAGAAATACAGAGAGAATTACATGATGATATTCTTTCAGAATATTATGTATTTTCTATCAACTGGATTTGAAATACACAAACATTCCTTGTTCTTTACAATTTCATGTTATTTTGGTTTATACATTATGTTTTGTGAATTCAACGCTCAATTTTTCATTTATAGTGCATTTTAGTCAATAATAATATGGACGATTTTCGGTTCAATAAGCAGTACAGTTCTAAATATTGACAAAGTTCCATGGTTCATCCCGGATTCTTCATCGAAGCACCGTGGCCCACGTACTGCCCACCTGAACAACGGGGTCACCTTTCACCTTACGCTACATCTGTTATTCACATAAGCACCGCCATTCCACTGAGAAATGACCCACTGTCTCTTTTGGGACAAATATTCTAACTGTTCATTGAATTATTGTTACTGATATTCCTGACAGTTGTGTAATGCCGGATGAATTTTAAAAATTGTTCCGCATACGGGATCTACTTGAGATATCGACATGCGGTAAACAAATTATTGTTACCTGTCTAGAAGTCGTCTCATTTATGTAGTTTTTGACCCTACACGTTCTTTGTCTCCTTTCTAATACAATAAAATAATAATAGCATTATTTCAACTTCAGGATATTTCTCTCTTCCTTAGACACATTGAGAATAATTTGGCAAGTTCCAATTTCATCTTTTCATCTCCTCATTTAAACATCTCTGCTGTGAGTCTATCTTCCCCTGGCGATTTTCCGTTCATCATTCCTCGAAGTACTTTACCAACTTCTTCTTTCATTACGTCTGGGACTTCTACATAATTTTCTTCTGAATCTTCTTTTCCTAGCTCTTATTCGGAGTAGTACAATTCTCTGTAGAAATATTCAAATAATTTTATAACTTCTTCCTTATATCGTAGTATGGTCCTGTCAGGTCTCTTAACTGAAATTATTTGCTTTTTCCCTATCATGACCTGCTGTTTGGTTATCTTCAGGCTCTTGATTTCCTCGATTGTATTTCAAGCAAGATTTTCGTTGTACTCGTATCTATTTATATCCTTTCTTATTTTCTTCCTTACGGCTTTATCTAATTCTCTGTACTCAATCCTCTTTATGTAAGTTTTTCTCTTCCTTCATTTATGTCCTTTTCTTCATCAAGATTTTAATTTTTTCCGATATTTTACTCTCTCTTTTATGCCTTGGTTGTCTCTCTAACTATCTGTCAATATTTTATTTCTGCTGTTGATATCTTCTTTATCATTTAACTCTTCCAAGGCGCTGAATCTGTTGCTTACGAAGGAACATTCCCAACTGATCATTCAATATTAATATGACATATTTTTATTGTCTTCATTCGAACGTACATATACCTTAATTAACATTAAAAGACCACAAAATTTTAGAAACTATTAAATTGGTCATATTTGCAGTGAGTAACAAGTCTCAGTACAGCCTTGCAGTTCAAAAACCGTCAGGGAAATGAAGTATCGTAGTACACAAATGTGGATTGGTGAGATAGTGCTACGTTTTGGTGTATATCGTCAACTTGGCCTCCATCTTGAAATCAACCATATTGGATGGAGGTACTTTTTAAAATGGCAAGTGGGTCATGTGGCATATCAAACAATACGAGAATGTTTCCAGAATGTCATTACATTTGTCAGATTTGATCTGCCTCTTACGGTGCTTGAGTTATCTTCACTGAAAGTTTGCTGCTTTATATATCCCCCGTAGCATATGCACGTTCGACGTTCATGTGACCCATATAGCCCCACATTA
Source organism: Lepisma saccharinum (assembly GCA_022664845.1). NCBI lineage: Eukaryota > Metazoa > Arthropoda > Insecta > Zygentoma > Lepismatidae > Lepisma > Lepisma saccharinum. The sequence continues at coordinate 7,807 of JAGDQP010000270.1, forward strand.
TTAATGCGGGCGGGAGAGAGGCCCGCTTGAGCCCACGTCGATTGACGTGGGATCGACATCGATTATCGCTACCATTAATTTCCTATTTTCTAAAACTATTGTAAGTATTGTGCAAAGAATAAATCGATTTTCTACAAAACTTTTTTTTTGTTTATAATGAATAAATTTAAATTAAAAAATAGAGCATTCATCATGGAACAATATCGATCCATGTCGTTTACCGATTCATCAATGTCGGTCCATATAGGCAAACCGATGTTTATTCAAGAGATGCTATATCCCTCTGGCGATAAAACAAAAAACTTCATGTTGTTGTCAACACGCGGCGAGCTTTGTATGGAAACAAAAAAGTTGTTCATCGTTGAAGCATTTTAAAGTGCAGAAGTAACGTCTTTCCACGCGGAGGACATTAGGCAAAGTTGATTGTGTTTTTCCCAAAGGATTCTTTGATCACTGTAAGAGCATAAAAAAAAAGAAACAAGATTTATAGTAATATTTATTGTGCTTGTTATCGTACACCGCCAGAACCAGGAAACACATTACATTCTTGTTTCGTTTGAATGGTAGAAAGTAGCATATTTTCTCCAGGCCATTAGAGAGGTTCCCTTTAGTAGGAGAATAAGTTAACGTTATATTAATTTACATTTGTTTTTCTTTTTTTTTTACTTTATTAACTTATTATATTTTAAACAACTTGAAGGTACATTAAATTGTGTAGGAAATCAACACAGTTATACTACTAGAAATACACAAAACTTCTCTTTAGTGCAACATCGAACATAGGTTACATGTTTTACAAAATTCAACTGAAGCTGATTCATTGTAATTATGGCCATTGTACTCTTAGCTTTTTGGCAAATAATTGTACAAAAAAAATGTTAAAAGCGGAAGAGACGTGAAATGATTACAATTGAGCAGAACTACAAATTTTCGCATGAACGTAACATCGAAAATAACATTATTTTATAAACTATTGGTGGTCGGCAAATTTTACAATCTATTAGCACAGCGAAGTGATCTAACTTTAGCTACAGAAAAGTAGTTTTCTTTACATAAGTAGAGTTTTAGTTTACAATTTCTAAAGTGTTTTATTATTGCTTGTCCGTTTAACTATGTTGGTGGTCCTATATAAAAATGGGGATTCCTTCAAAATATAGTAAAAGATCAGAATTACATTATGTTCACAATGTCAGTGACCGATATTGAGCAATGTCGATATCGGATATTGAACAATGCCGGTGATCTATGTCGAACGATGTCGATCGCCGATGTTGATAGATATCGTTGACTGATATTGGCCAAGATGTATGCCATCCAATATGAGGCCTATGTCGTTGAACGATATAGATTCATGTAAAATCCAATATGCCCATATCGGCCGACATGGATGTGCTACTTGGAATGAATGGACCTCGCAGTAACACTTTGTTTCTCACAAACCAACAAGGAAATGAAGTATGGGAATACACAAGTGCGCAATGATGGAAAATGGCTAAATATTGCGATGAGAAATTTGAAATTAGAAATAGTATAATTTCCTGAATTTGCAAACGTTGGTTAAATTCTTTAATATTACAGGACTTAAGTATACAGCGGCAAACTTTAATTAAAAATACCTTTAACGCCGTAGGAGGTAAGTCAAATCTGACATCTGTAATGACTTTTTGGGAACATTCTCATATTGTTTGATATGTTACACGACCCACTTGACATTAAGAAAATACCTCCTTCCAATATGGCGAATTTCAAGATGGCGGCCAAGTTGACGATATACACCAAAACGTATCACTATCTCACCAATCCACATTTGTGTACTACGATACTTCATTTCCCTGACAGTTTGTGAACTACAAGGTTGTACTGAGACTTTTTACTCACTGCAAATGTGACCAATTTCACAATTTCAAAAAATTATTACATAAATATATGGCAGATCGTGGTCTTTTAATGTTATTTCCGGTATAATACGTTCGAATTAAGACAATAAAAATGTTTCGTGTTAATATCGACTGATAAATTGGGAATGCTCCCTCGTTACTTCTATCTCGAATGTCTGTCTCTTTTTTGATAGATTTTTCAGATCTAAAACTGGCTGTTTTCCTCTGATAAACTTCTCCCTATCAAAGTCTAGTATTTAGTTTCAGCTTACATCTCACCATGCTATAATCATTCGAGATTTGAAACTGTTCAGAACAAACACGTCTTGAAGGATTGCCCAATTTTTCGATATAACGTAGCCCCCTATTTCGTTTTTATTCCCATTTGGGCCTTTCCTCTGAGGTGCTTTCTTGAAACATGTGTTGGAAATGAACAGTCTGTTGGCTTTTGCGAATTCCACTAACATCTCTACTCTCCTATTTATTTTGCCAAATCCAAAAGTTCCCACTTTCGTGCCACTGCTCTGCTTGATTTCTACTTTCACATTGAATTCTCCCATTACAATTTTTAATGCGATTTGTTGCTGCCCAAAATCTTCTGTATCTCCTAGTATAGGTCTTCAATTTCCTCCTCCGGATGTGATGCTGTTTGAGCATATACTTGTATGATTTCCATACTGTATCTCCCGTTGATTTTTATTACTACCCATGCGATTCTATCTTAAATTCCTTTAATTTTTGTTATCCGTGTCTTCAGGTCTTTATTTATCATAAAGCCATCGCCTGTTGGTTTGTCATTTTCTGTACCTTTGAAATAGAACGTGTGCCCTGACGGTAGATCCAACTGTTCTTCATTCTTCCTCCACACTTCTGATGGTCCTATTATGTCCTACTTAATTCTCGTAAGGCCCTTCTCCAATTCTTCTAATTTGTCCTGTCCTGCAAGCGACTGACAGTTGAGAATCGTCACGTATATGTCCGTTCGAGTTGAAGTGATGGTGTCCTGGTAGTCTACAGTCCAAACCCGGTGATGGCATTTAGAGCCTCTGGCTTCCTGCAGAACTGACCGCTGCCGTTGCCAGCTTCATTATGTCCTCCAGGCAAAGGGGGTCCTCCTAGGCAGTTTCCTTACTTGTACCGTCATGTGATAAGAAAGAAGGGGCTGCAGACATTTGACTCACCACTCTATCTGCTAATGCGGGTTGGTGAGCACCCCATCCATGTTCGTTCGTTCGACGTGAACGTATGTAATGGACATTAGACGTCTACTTAGGTCAGTTCCCTTAAACCTTAGCAAGAGGAATTAAGGGGTGTCTTCCCAGTTAGTGGCAGAAACTAACTTTTTGACTAAAAAAAGAGGATCACCTGCGACCCCTTCAAATTCGGGATCAACTAAATAATTTTCAATTGTAAGTTGGGTATAATAATATATCATTTGAAAGGTGTTGATGAAAGGAAAATCTTGGAACAACTCTGGGGTTGATACGTTGCCCATAACCAAAATTTGGGAGCGTCAAAGTTGGAAAATGACTGTTTTATGAGTACTTTTGTTCATTTTGTAGAAGCTGGGCCGGCCTGGTGGCCAAGCGGTCTGCGGCGGTAGGCCAAGGGCTCAAAGGTCCCGGGTTCGATTCCCGGCAGGGGCATGGGTATCCAAAGCTACTAGACTGGCCCATATATATATAAAATTGTAGAAGCTGGGAGAAGAATACAAGGTGGCAAAATTAGCACCAAGCATCTACTAAGTTATTTTCTGTGCTATCGTTTTCCTTAGGCCTTAGGACCACACAAGTTTCAGGTTCCCCATGGAAAGGTTCCTCGTTTGATTATGGTAACTAAAAAATTTAAGATTGCAAGAGTGTTCCAGTAATATATCATTTGAAAGGCCTTGATAAAAGGAAAATGTTGAAGCAGCTCTGAGATCGATATGTTGCTCCTGTTCAAAATGACGGAAGGTGAAAGTTCGAAAAGAGACTATTCATGCTCATTTTGTAAGAGCCGAACAGAAGCACACGTGTAGGTCAGAGGTGGATATTTCAAACGACAATAGTCAGCTTTTCAAAATATTGGAATACTCGTTTCGGTACTTTTTCATATTTATGTTTGTTCAGGAAATACCGAAAATGGGGAGAAACTTTATACAAAGGATAGCATAGCATGTTCCTCATGGAGATCCTGGAAACTTGTAAGGCCTAAGGCCTAAGGAAACGATAGTACATAAAAAAGCTTTGACAGAAAAATGTTTTGCCACCTTGTACTCTGCTGTTCAGCTTTTACAGCGAGAGTTAAAAATACTCATAAAATAGTTATTTTCGAACTTTAACGTCCTGCCATTTTGATTAGGGGGAACATATCGATCCCGGAGTTGTTCCAAAATTTTGCTTTCATCAAGACCTTTCAAAAATGTTACTCGACCCACTTTGCAAGTTAATATTTTCTTTAGTTGATCTCCACCCACCCTCCTTAGAGGGGTCGTAGGTTGATTTTTTAGCCAATAATGTTAGCCTCTTAAAATAATGGAATACGTGTTTTAGTATTTCCTCGTATTTCCATTCGTTCTGGAGAAAAGAACAGATTTAGTGAACACCGTGTATATGAGGGGATGCGTATTCAGTTTGATTTTTTTTTAACTTTGAGGTCGTACGCATTATAAACTAATGTCGCAGTTGCAAGTTGCGTTTCCTTAGAAGCTGTTCAAAGTATTAGCTTGATAACAAAGGAAATATTCTTAAATATTAAGTAACAATAATAAAGGGAACTGAAAAAATATGTTTCATAGTAATGCAAATAAAAAATTGTCTAAGGCTGTTAGAATTAGATTCGTAAGAGATGAGTAGATTAAAGTTTCTTCATCTGGTTTCTAGTTGAAGACAAACAAATCAGCATGGCTATTCGTAAGTATACATAAAATAAATTAAAGTATTAAAGTACGTACAAATTAAGCTTATTGTTTGGAAGAAAAATATATGTTTAAAGGAAAAGAAATACATGTAAACTTAACATTTCATCTCTGGGACGTCTACAGAAAACAACAGCTTTAATATATCTGAAAGTATATGGATCTTCTTACTTTCAACAGTACAAAATGGGAATTCGATTTATTTATCTGAAGGAAGCATATTAAATTAATCTTTTATCACACTGGATTTTGTTAGTTAGTCGTGTGTCGTTAAAAGAATAAAATTAATTTAGTGTTCTGATATTATACTTGCCCCTCCTATCGACGTATGTGTCATAACTGGATACCATTTTGCTACGGAGGCTATGGCTTCTAACTATGCTGATTCTGGAACTTCTTGAATTTAATTAATATAAGATTCAGATTTTCTATTCTTATCTCAATCCAGAGCAAAGTGGTCAATTCAATTGTGTTAAGGTTTATTTAAATCAAGTAAACAGACAAATGAGAAAAACTCTTAAAAACTGAACAAAAAACACAACAAATTTAGGCCTATAGTATAAGAAAAAAATATTTTAGCTATCTCATATTGAATTATAAAAAGTGCATAGGTCTAGATAGTAAACAAAATGTCTAATTAAAGAAAATTTAGTCAGCTTACAAACTAGCTAACTTAAATATAATTTCTATAATAGCCTAATGAGACAACTTGAAAAACAAATTCTTTACTGTTCAAAATTTTGCAGTGCTAGGCTACATCTATTGCACATTATATGATGTAAAAGGGAGCTGGAAAGTATAAATATCTCCACGGTGATTGATCTCTGGTTCAGGTAGTGCCATGATAATGTTATCAAATCACAAAAGGATGTTGATCCACTTCCTCCGATCAACGGAATGGGATTCGTTTCGCCGTGGCCTTAAGGTGCAGTTTCGTTTACGTTACTAGAAATGCATTTTCCCCAAACTCCCCCCCCCCCCCCCCCCCCTTGTGCTTCCCCCAACCCCCCCCCAAAAAATTACAGACTTTCAGAAAGTTAATTATATATCCGTAACCAATAGACATAGCGATATGATTCTTTATATATATATATATATATATATATAAATTCATAGATAACAGACTACAAAAATGGTTATCATACGTGTTGCGCTATTGGTAGTAGTTTTGCCGTAAATTAGATCCAAAGCGCAAAATAACGATATTTTGCTTTCAATATTTATACTTTTTACGGTGTAGCTTGTTTTAAACTCACAATATCAAAAATCTGTTCGAAATAAACGTTGTTGCCTGTTTCATAAACTTTAAAATGATGGATATATCAATATGGTCGAACAATTACTTTGTTAGCTATTGAGATATCAATGACACGCAACAGCGCGCGAACAATGCTTTACCTTTTATGTGTGCCCTGGCAGTTATGAGCTGTCGACGATTATAACAATCTGTCTTTGCTGTGCAGCTGAAAGTAAAATAGGTTATGAATTGGTAGTGTTCTTGACGGCATTTTTATGTGATATATTACGTACGCAGATAGCATGCCAGCTTGCAACAAGGTTATCAGTTATTTCCTTCGATTTTTTTAAGCTTGATATCGTGTTGAACTTAATAAACAAGCCTGAAATAAACTTGTTGGAAAAGCGAGTGGCTTGGTAGTTATAACTAAGCTAATTTAAGCTTGTTGGAACCAGTATCTATGCGAGGAACCTTGTCAAGCTTTAAATTTATGATTTTTTTTCGTTGCGCTTTCACTGTGGTCTCAATACACTGAAGTTTCATCACGTGCCAGGCCTATTTTGACGTTGTCTAATCTTCGCCAATTACTAGAGGTGCCTACGATCTGATTAATTGCGATCTAATGGACTAAGTATAATGAATGCTTCGAATTCGAATTCGGGCGTTTGATTCCGTGGTCTAATGACTACAGCATCGGAAAGCACAGTGTAGGTAGACCGAATACAGTTGTTGAAATCCATTACAACTCTATATCCTAGCACTAGAAGGTTAAATGAGTTATATAGTACAGAATAATAAATAACGATAACAAAATTCTGCCCAGCGATGTTTCGGACAAAACGTTTCATTAATTGACATGAATCTGAAAAAGACTTTCGAGAATTTATTCATAAAATGCTTCGATGAATCTTTGTATGTGCAGTTCGACATACTAAGGCTGTGAGGTTAAACCTTGTAATATTATAGGAACCTACTTTACGAGAATCACTCATACAATTTTGCGCTAAAAATTATTGTGAAAATAAATCAAGATTGTCAAAAACATTTTAGATTTTCAACCGAATCAGTCTTCCTGAAACCTATTGGAAATACGTACAGTATGTTACATTAAACTTTTCTCTTTCGATTCCTGTGCTCAGTTGAACTAATGTAAAAAGACGTTTGGCTTCGTCGCTCCAGAATACTACTATAACGCTCGGCTTATTAGCTAACAACAAAGGTTCTTCAAAACATTTATTTATGTCCTAATTTTAAACGTTGTTTCTAAAGACGAGACTTACTATTTATCTAGGCTCCAAATCACGTCATCTTGTCTCTGAAGAAGCTGAATCACAGGATTTCGCGACAAGCTGTGCCATTTTCACAGAAACTCTTGTAGTTCCCAACCTACGTCTACGAGTTTCTAAGCAATTATTTTAAGAGAAAATCAATCATATATATATGGTCCAATCAGTATAGGAAAAAACGAAATAATACATTTTCTCGATCCCAGATAATTACTTTGTGACTTTTAAACGAATATAAATGAAAATTAAGATTAAGTTTGTTTCGAGAGTTTTGTAAGTGTTAAGTGAGTAGCAAATATGAAGAAAGTTTGTAGGCATAGCGTCGTAGATCGCCTTTCTGGGTACAAAGTCATCCTTGATGTACACAAGGCGTTTTATTAAATTATTTGTTGCCCTTTACTGACAGACATCGTCATGTGGTCTCAGATTTTAGACATAATCAACTTGCATGTGGAATATGTTTTCTATTATAAGCGCAATTCAGATATTTGCTTGCTGACGTGATAAAAGAGATAATAGAAAGGATGGCCAACTACTACAGTGTATGGGAATCAACCAGAGTCTGTTTAGTGCTAGCTTCACGTCAGAATGTGGCCAAACGGTGACAAACCTCCAATGTGCACTGCTGACAAAAAAAAAAAAAAAAAAAGACGCAGATTGTGTCTATCCAGACTATCCACAATCGCCTATATGAATGTGGTCTCTGATGCATGGAGATCGTTACTGTGTATCCAATTGATAACGCAATATATTGCGGCCCTCGCGAGTGGGGATCTGCCGAGTGGAATATTGTGGGGGATCTCCGATGAGCCACGCTTCAGTCTGGAGGCAGAAAATGAACGGACATTGATCAGGCGGAAATGTGAAACCTTTAATTAACCTCTTCTTGTGCATGAAAAGTCTCAATACTGGATGTATGGTGCGCACTTCGATTGCCAGTGGGAAACATACCGACCTTCAAATCATTCGCCATGGTTGTCTGCCGGCAGTGAGGTATACAGATGAGATCCTCAGACCTTATGTTGTGCCTATGGGTGAAGCTATTATTCCTTACATTTTCATGGTCGATAATGCCCATCCTCACCGAGCTCAGTCGGTGGATCCCCGCTTCAGGAGGCAGGTATCGAGCCTATGGTGTGGTGAACGTGCTCACTGGACCTCAATTCTCAAGAATGCGTCTCGGATGCTAAGCGGAGAGGTGTTGCAACTAGTCCGACACGTCCAGCATCTCATCAACAGTTGAAAATTGCCCACCTGGAGGAGTGGCCCCTGATACTTCAAACTCGGATCGACAACCTCATCAGTTCCATGCTCAACAGGTGTGCATCAGTGTTAGCAGTTCACGGAGACCCATTCACCTTACTAGCAATAAGTTGCTGTTGTGTTCATGTACATATTCGTTTGTATGGTTCTATATGAAACTGTACCTTCACCTATCATATGTCCTTTCCTCCTCCACGTATATCAAGTCTCTTGGGTTCTAGTTTGCCCGTTAAACTGCGTGGATCTGTTGTGTCTATGTACGTCTTTTACGGAAGAGCGACTAGATTCCACCTGCAGCAATGTTCCACTAATTTTCACTGTCCTTTCCTCTGTTTCTGCCATGCTGCGATGGGAAACTATATATTTGGTAGCATAAGTGGATATATACCAACGACAGAAGATTTACAATATTGTTACATTTTTGAAGAATTAATTTGATGACGTGAACAACATCAAAATCACACAATATGTCTTCAACATTCTATTGAAATAGAAGTTCAATGGCCTTAAGTAACCTGTACTACTTGCAGGAATTACTTGAATAGTTATTTTATTCCAGGAGTGATCATACAGGTGTGTGGGCCTCTGTTTCAATAATTAACGTGATAATTTGTCAGGATACGTACCACCTGAACAAATTTATACGCAAACACCTTTGGCTGGTGATTATGAGTATAACAACGTTCGGCTATCAGCGTAATTTTACTACCTATAGCCATAGTAACCAGTAGTATACATGAAATCTAGCAATAGCTATTTATAAATGACATATCGCACGTAATTGTACCCAAAAATCCCCGCCAATATCTCTCACACAACTGGACTATTGCGCTCACTGTACGACACATGAACTCAGTTTGGTATACTTATTTCAAAACGGTATATCTATGTTCTTTGCACCTACCTCGTAACTCAAAATCAACGATTTTAGGTTTTTAACATAAATGTGTGTAGAAATATTTGACCTACGCAATGCACTGATTTTTATGTTAATAATTGCAACAGAACCTCATTTATGAGTGTGGAACTTATCAACACCGCCAGCTATTGGCACGCACGAACGTTAGAATTTTTTCGCTCGCCTGTAAAATTGCATTTCTTTGAGATACCAGGTAGCTGCAAAATAGCATCGATATATCATCTAGATTTGAGTGCCCACTTGAAATAGTGTTACTTGTCCACGTTCAGCCCTAAGGTCAGTCAGAAGTTGGGTAGCCGGGAGTAGGACTCAGATTTCCTCGTTACGATGAATCCATAATATTAGAACAGGACTTCACTGATACCCAATACTCTGTAGATGTAACATTGCCTCTACCTCTGTCTATCCATCTGTTTCTCTGCATGAAACTGTATCTCTGAATACATATGCAGATCCAGTCTTAAACTTAAACACTGTTTTCCATTTACCGGTGTGTTGGGTAATTTGACATCACGGTAGTTCCTAAGGAAATTAATTCCCTAGTGGTCCATGTCCGACACACTGCCCTATCAGGTGATTAGTATTCTTGCTAAAATGGGAAATTGTTGTATTCTGGAGGCTTATGGTTCTGAAAATATAAACACACCTGTCAAAATTGCGGATGTTATCTTTCCGGCGCATGGAGCGTTAACCCACTGCTGTAGTTTAGAAAACTTTTTATCTGTTATTTTTTCTCTGCTTATGGTCTTATTATTGGAGGATCGATGCTAGGATCTATAATTCTATTCACCACTGCTTTTTCCTTGTGTCTAGAGGTAGCAGACTTCTATACTCAGGGTGATATCTGTGATATGTTCAGTAGGAATCGCTTGTACAACTTTCCTAATTCATACAACTTGCGTCTCATTACTCATTACTATATATATGAATTTCCATTGATGAAAGTCTTTTGCAGGAAATACCATGGAGTGAGAATGTCTTTAACTCGTGTTTGTAGTTAATACCAAAGGGCAATTTCCTCCTTACATTTGCTTTGAGGTACACATTTTTAATAGAAAGGTTCTTTGAGACAGTTAGCTCTTTTTCTTATTACGAAAACACTGTATTTCATATATGAGAGTTCAGCAAAGTTTTCGTAGATTAATGAACATCTCTTTGTATGTACTGTATTTGGTAATCAGTTCTACAAGGCGTATATAACTTAGCTAGTGGTTCAATTTTTATGGATTTCTTTTACATTTGAACTACTACGGATTTGTGTTATATTGTCCCGCGAATATTATGTTCGGTTTGATTATTTGATTATCTTATTAGGTGCGCATCTGTTGTGTGAATACAATATAATTTTCGCTTTTTTTTTATTTTAGTTTCTCGTTTGGATTCGGTTCCTTGTTAGCTTACTACGCACATGTAATGTTTCGGATGCATGTGTTTAGCAGTAGTGTGATCCACAGAAATGTCTGAAAGATGTTTTCTTTGTAAATTGTAGTTTTTGAGAATTAGTGTGACATGAGCTTTTGTGGGCAGCTTTTAATATCTTTGCTGGACACTTTTAGTAGTTTTGTTCGGGATCTGATCAGGTTTGGTAGGAGTGTTTAAGACAGGACAGCTTATGCCACCTATGCCCTAAACAAAGTAGCTGTATTTATTCTTAATTTCCCTTCTTTATGTTTCGTTTTAGTTCTTTGTCCTAGAAACTCGAATGAGTTTAGGAGTGTTTTTTCACAGGTACTGTTGACTATTCTTGTTTATATGTGTGTGTCTGCCAGACACAGTCTCTGCCAGAGATGTAGGATTGTTTGAAACACTAACAGATTTTAAGTAAACTTAAACATGAGTTTTTAAATACACTTGAGCAAACTGTTCTTGCAATTTTTGCTACGTATAGGAAGCGATCAATCTGTTATATTTTAGTACTATACCTAAGCGACAGATCCTTTCAGGTAGGCTTAACCATTTTCATTTTTCTATTGCTTCCAACGTGTGTGATGGCCGTCGTGATTGAAATAGGTACACATAACGTGGTAAAAACTTTCGTCGTACCATTTGTTTGTGAATTCAGAGTGGAAGTTCTTTTAATTTTGTGTGTATTTGTTTGGGAAGAAATTGAATATACCCCAAATATCGGGAGCCATTTTCCCAAGATGGTTACCATTGACTACCTTATAATTGAGAATACCATGCTGGTGATAGACTGAATCCAGAAATATTTGATATACTAAGTCCAAGTAATTCCTTTCAACCAAAGGTATCCGTAATAAGAAAAAGCAGAGAAATACAGAATAATCCTACATCCAAAGCCATTTTTCCAAGATGGTAGCCATTAGTTACCATTTAATTAAGAGTGTCATGCCTAACTGCTATTTCGCTGATGTGATGAATCCAAAAATATGTAGTGTGCCAAGTTCTCTGAGATGAAACCGCACGATATCATAACTCAACGGCTATTAGTGAAACGATGCCTGTCTCCAGCGCAGCGGTGTATATTGGGTTAGAATGTATAACACAACATGTGGCTATATGTACTCAATACTTGCTGCGAAATGATTGGTTGAAAGTTTGCAACATTTTGGTTTACGCTTCGAGCTTATAACATTTATCTGTAGATAATGTGGCAGAGAATTATACAAAACAAAATGTTGATCGATTTGAACCGTATTCTATACGAAACCATTCAGTTCGTTTATCAAGGAACACACAAAACAAGGCGTTTAGCCGTGCCGGATCTAGGGCCTAGGAGGGGGAAAAGCGCCTCGAGCGACACGTTTAGAGGGCGGCAAACAGCTAAAAATAAAACAAAATACAAGATCCTAGGATGTAAAAAATTGCATATTAAATTGAAATAGACCTAAATGTGTTCAAATTTCAATACCTGCGCGCTAAGACATTTTTTTGTGTTATTCTACACAACCTACCTTCATCTCTAAAATTCAAAACCGCGAGTCAAATCAGATAGGCAGGTCTATTGCCTTACTCGAGTTATTAATAGCACATACCGATTATAATAGCAAAGACGGTCGTAAGACAATGTTTAAATTGCCGGCGTCCTATCGGGGATAATGAAAAGAACAGAACATGACCTTCCTAACCATCACTAATTGTTCTAAACACACTTATTATAATATGATGATACAAGAACGTTTTTGACAGGAAAAGTGAAAAACGAAATATAATTTGGCATTTTACAATTACGACCGTATTTACTATTAAGATCCGACGCTAGTAATAGCAATGCCATGACAGGCTCCAGAGAGGATTACAAAAGTAAACTAAGTGATAAAAGAATGTTGTGACCGTTGCGTCGTCCGGGCGTGTTGTTTGGCTAAAAAAGATGGAAGCAGCGGTAAAAGGGCGGTGGAAAGGGTGGCAAAATTTAACTTTACCCGCCATAGGAAAATTTCTAGGTCCGTAACTGCGTTTCAGAGAAAATTAACGTACTCTTTAATATATAATAAAGTTTGTCCCTCTACAGCTTGAAAATAGTATTACATCAGCTGAATATTCAATTCGTTTACATGACTTACGAATAAACAGAGAAACGTTTAACGAATAGCAGAGGAAAAAACAAAAGAACCTAGATTAACAACTTCACAGTGGTGAGCTACCAGACTAATAGATTTGTGAAACAAGCTCTATACTTTAAAATAAATTAAAAATGGGGAATGACATTGTAAACACCAAACGGAAGCTGTTAATTATTACGAAAAAGGCAGGCACTTCTTGATTACCAACATACCACCATTCTCCCAAATAAATTTCATATAGGACTCAGTCAAGCAACGGCTTCAAAAGAACAGAAATTCAGTAGTATGAAACAGAGACTCGAACTGCACTGCTTTCATATTATAATTGCGGTGTTCCAATACGACCAACACAATAATCCTTGACCATATTAATGGCCTATCTCTTTTGCTCTCTTCTTACTCTTCATCCTCAATATTAATGTGGTGTATGAGTTTCTCCCCTACCAATGTAACTTTTGGTGAAATCAGTACCATATTTATTACTTTGAAGACTGCCCGATTTTCCATAGCTATTACTTTAGGATAATTTTATCCAAATATTCAACAAATATGATAAACATATTTACCTTCGTTAACAACACAATTCATGAAAATGATTTGTTGATTGATTATCACAAAAGATACAATAACAGCTTGATTTTCATTTCAGACAATGGGAAGCTTCACATACAAAGCTGGAACAACAACAAAACTATCTCCATCCAATACCTATCCATCGAGACCTATTTACTTGTAACAGATTGAAGGAGCGGCGGAAGTCTCCATCGAGACCTATTTACTTGTAACAGATTGAAGGAGCGGCGGAAGTCTCCATCGAGACCTATTTACTTGTAACAGATTGAAGGAGCAGCGGAAGTCTCCATCGAGACCTATTTACTTATAACATATATTCAGACCTGTGTATACAAGAAGCGTACTGTGCCTGGATTCAAATCTGTCAACTTATAATCGACATAAAGCGGCCAATTTCTGATTTCGATACCTGTCTCCTTATAGCAGTTAAAAGAAAGATCGGATGTTTCCACCCAGATCTGTCTATTATAAGTAACAGCTAAACTGCAGAGATTGTATTAAACCTCGGATATGTATTCAGAAAAGATGAATCTGATATAATTATTCTGATAGGTGGAGTAATCATATAGGTGGTCTACATGAAGACTTCCACACGGATGGAAGATTCAAATGTGAATATTCCCTATGGAGATCTATATTATAACGGTGTTGTTCCTTTGCCAAGAATTTTAGAAATATTAGTAGAATGGCATAAGAAGTTTGCGTTTTTTGCTATAAGGATCACAATATCATAAAGTTTTGTATGCTTGTAAACTGGGCTCAATACATATAATGCATATTTATATACACACTAAATAATTATAATATGGAATGTTCTATAATATATTCAATAAATGTATAATTTATTTTCACTATAAACTAATGAAAGTTGGTTTTAAAAGGACTATCTCTGAATTAACTTATTTACTTATAACAGATAGAATCTTAACTACAATGCAGAGCTACTGAAAGATATCTTTGTATCACTTATTTGTTTTTATTCTTGCAGAAGCTTGTTAATTTGGAAAATTATTTATTTAGTGAAAAAATAATAATTGAGAGTAGTAAAAATGTTGGAAGGAAGAATAGAAACAAAAGTAGTGTCTTTAAAGACATTGTATTTAATGCAAAAGTTTATAAATTCCGTACTGTAAGAGCAAGGTATACGTGCCCGCCACCTGTTGACTGAATGGTATTTATAAGTTATTAAATTTTGTTTCTGTAAATGTGTAATTAATGCAGTGTGGCACTTACCATATTTCCAGGCGGAGAACTCTCTCTCTCTCTCTCTCTCTCTCCGTGTGTGTGTGTGGGAGAGTGCGTGTCTGCAGGGCTGAATGTATGAGAGAGCGAGGGAACTCTTTGTGCTTGTAACGGCCACTTTTTTGCGAGTAACTTTTCATGGGTGCTGGCAATTTATTGATCGATTTTATGCTTCATTCGGTTTCTACGTCACAAAATATGTTTGTAATGGAAAAATTTTTAAAGTTGCTGACAATGTCGACTTACAATCTCTTTTTTATACACGAGTGTACGCTGAGAGAATTTACACACGCTACGACAGCGATCATGTCGCCCGAACCTAGAAACAAGTGTTTATTATAGGGTGCGGAGTGAGCGGGGAAGTTGCTCGTCACGGTATGTGAGTGAGGGGAAGGGTGTCAGTTGCTCGTTACTTTGTGCGTATTCTAGTCTGGGTGGGAGATAAAATAAAGATAAAATGAATTGTATGGGCGGTAACAACTGGGTGGGAGAGTGTGTAAGTTGCTCATTACGGTAAGGAAAATTGTTGTGTGTTTCGCAGTGTTTTATTCAAGTAACGAAATAAATATGCTGATAATGACATGTATTCTAGGAGTGCGGGGAAGAGTGTGTAAGATGTTCTTTATGGTGTGTAAGGTGCTCGTTATTCTTGGGTAGATACTTTGTTTCGCAGCTGGAATGCTATGTTCAAGCAACGAAATAAATAAATACGAAATAAAATAATAATACTAACTCAAGGATAAATACATAAATCAAAACTGGTTGAACAGGATGATAAGCGTGAAAAACTGAGTTAGAACTGATAATGTGGTGCACATGAACCATACTCGAAGTGGGCCATTGAGTTAAATTGTTTGCTCTGGTGCAGTACTGAAACTGGCACCAGGGTAAATCGGGTCAAGTTTTGGACCGGGGCCACGCTTGTGATTAGATGACCCGGTCTGACCCAATTTCAACCAACTGAACAAGGAAAAGCAGAGGTTTAACTCTTTCTTTATTATATACGTGCTTTGAACATTGTTTCTTTCAGAGGTGAATGGAACCGGGAGTGTTACTCCTCAGAGCGCGAAAAATATGACGCTGAAAAGTTCCTAGCATTAGTACTAATAACTTATGAAAATAATCTCATATCCCCGGAAAGAAAGTATAAATAAATATAATCATATACAAAGGTGCTCATTAAGTATAAGGTGGACAGTGCTCGCAACGCAGGTGCTCGCAACGAAGTGTAAAGAAATATACACATTCACAAATGTGCTCATAAATTGAGGGGTGGACAGTGCTCGTACTGAGGGTGGAAAGTTTGTCAGGTGCTCGACAGTCATGTTTAGTGTTTGTTGTGAAATATGCAAGATACAGTGATAATTTTGTCGCCGTTGTATTAAACCTGCAACGTAGGTGAACCTTCCGCTCACAGATTTTAGCTGCGATGGTTATTTCTGAGTGATCTCGTAACGTTGTGAAAAGTTCTGGGTGCTCGCTTGTCACAGTAGACAAACAGATTGGTATGTTTGTCAGTGGCGGTGGGTGCTATTGTTTGCCCCGTTGCGCAACACCCTCTTTCTCAAAGTTTTTTAAATTTTTAATTCAATAATTCTAAAATAATATTCTACCGCTCAGAGTTCAAGAAAGCCATAGTTTTCTTTAGAAAGACAAAAAAATACTTCACAAATTCAGAGTTTAATCTTGGTGTTGTAATTCACGGGCACACGCTTTAACGCTTATCTCGCGAAATTACCTTCCACTCCACTAGATTTTAGACTGCTATTTCTAATACAATTAGTACAGGAATTGAGAAGGTGCACGCCAAATGCAAGCAGAACGTTTCTGCTCATTCCTCCCCTCCTAGTTTGCATTGCTTGGCATTTGTGGCTAGGAAGCGACAACAACTTCCACGCTGCAGATAGGTCGTCTGCTAGTTCCCTTCATTTAGTCGCAGTTTCTCTCTATCTTCGTCTGTCTGTATATGTCTGTGTGAGAGAGAGAGAAAGCGTGTATGTGTGTGCAAGCGTATATATATATATATATATATATATATATATATATATATGTGTGTGCGTGTGTGTGTGTGTGTGTGTGTGTGTGTGTGTGTATGAGCGTGTATATGTTCCTTCATGTTTTTAACAGCGAAGTTACCACAGAATACTGAATCTTGCGTGCGACTTTCTGGATATTTTAGTGACTCGTTAGTGTAAGATAGACGTCAGAGCAAATATTTAACCTCGTATGCCCACATCCAGTCTAATCCAATGTGGACCAAACATTCAGTTCTAACTCAAATTTATACGCTTCTTATCGCTGTGCGACCCGCTTTGTGTTTAATTTTTAAATCCTGAGTTATTCTTGTAATGGTATACCGTACTCTGTATGTAATAAAAAATACTGCAAATAATATTTACTTTTTTTTTGCAAGAGTTAAGACATGTATAAAAAACGAGCCACACAGCAATATCAACCGTAAAACGCTGAGTTAGAACTGAAAATTTGGTCCATATTGGTTTAGACTGGAAGTGGACAAACGAGATTAAGTGTCCTCTGCTCTTCCTGTCTTCATATATTCATGACATTTTTGGCAGTATCAGCAGTCAGTCCAGTATCGCTTTTAGACAGAGGTCATTGCGGGCGACTCATGTTACTTTTAATCGCGTAATCATAATTTTAAAGCTATAACATTGATCGTTCTATTTCAAATGCATTGTATATACATTGCTACGATCATCAAGTGAATTTATTCCTGTCGTTCTGTTAATCGGCATATTGCTTCTTAATGCCATGTGGATGGATCAACATGGAGACCGAGATGGATCGAGTGACCGTAGCTCAGTTGCTATACCGTTGGCTTAGCAATCGAAAGGTTCTAGTATGGCCATCTATCCTGACTGCGGTGTTACCAGGCCATTTTCCTCACGACACGAATAAACTAATCTTTATAATAATCTGCAGATATAGAATAAACACACACACACAATCACATAATGATAGAGAGTGTGTGTAGGAGAAGGAATGAGTAAGAAAGGAAAAAAAAAGAATTTACAAAGACATGGAAAGAAATAAAAGGATAAAGACCAATGAAAACATTGAAACTAGATTGATTTATTATTATTCTAAAGAACAAGCTCAAACACATACTCCAAGTAGGTTCGGCCGCGTTGAGTTGTGTAAGCCCCCTTTTCGCAACAAGGTGCCGAAGGTTCTTGGTTTGCTTGTTGTGTCTACCTACTTCTGTTGGAGCAACCTGGTGACATTACACGCTGTCTCTAACGAATGATTTTTTCTATTCTAAAAAGACTGAAAAACTACTTTCGGTCATAAATTTCTGATGACCGATTCGCATCGTTGATGATTTGGCTGTGGAGCGAAAATTCTTTAGACGATGTTGTTAATCATTGCCAAAATGAAGCCAAGAACCTTTGATATATTAGAGCTTTTCATCTGCTGTAAATAACACTTTACAGAAAGTTAACATTCCCTTATTTTATATGTCAGATATGAGCGTGAGTTGTTTTCTAGCTATATAATGTTAACAGTGAAGAAACGTATGTGAATTACGTATATGCAGAGTATGAAGTAAAACTACGCTTGGGATGCGCCAAGCGATTTATCATATTATAACGTCTTGCCTCACTTCCCAGCAAAAATTGAAATGACACCACTGTGTGGATAAAAGAACAAGTGACAAGCAAAAAGCATTTCAGAAACAATTTCTTGATTAGTTTTCAGTTGTAACCATCAATTCATAATTGCTTTACCTCTCCAGTAACCTGACCTGATATATCTCTGCCCTATCGTGAGCTATTACAATCGCAACCGTTCTTTTTTGTTTCAGTATTAGAATTTTAAATGTCTAAAACCTGCAAGCAAGAAAATGATGAAAATAACAGTAAATCCTTTAAAAAATGACCAATAAAATGATTTTAAAACAAGAAAATGGCCAATAAACCCAAAAGGGGGAAATGAAAATTCAAATAACGTTTTTGATTTCATTTTAGACTGAAATTAGTTTTTATCATAATCGCAGACCTACAGGAAAAAGATAACATTTCTTCAAGTTTTGAGCCCTTGTTGTATCTTAACGACTATATAGGACTAAGAATTGCCGTTAACGAATTTCGGTCAAGCTTCTAGGTTCTCTGGCCTACTGTGCAACGAGATCATTATGGAAATACCATGAATATCTGTCCACATGAACTAACTTTACGTTGATTTCCGTTTTAAGAGAGATAGAGTTGAATATCTGCCTTCTCGACGTTTGATTAATATCCGCGCATTTATTCAATCAAATTTGTTTCAATAAATCGATGACAAGGGAAACAATGGTTCTCTCAACGTTAAATGAACTTTGTGATGTCGAGGTTTCACTTCAAACATCTAGTAACCTTATGAATTGTTAACAGTTACGTCAAACACCCAAGCCTTACTCTTAGTATTGTAGTTGACAAGTTTCTGAAATATTGATAACAATTCTTGTCAAGTACTGAATCTGTGCTTTACTAAAAGAATCATAAAAGTCTAAAAAGTTTTAAATGACGTAAAATTTTTCTCCATAGTAATAGACGAAACTGCTCATTAACAAATTATGTTGGATATAAGAACGAGGGTACAGGGACATCTGCTGTTATATGTAAATGTCAATAACAATATATAGATCGAACTAAACGCAAAATTTCGATTAGGGTAAACGAACACGTTCGGGATGTCACATATCCACACCCAACTTCAGGTTTATCCCAAAACCTCAAAAACAAGCAACATAGCAATACTGATATATCCATCGTACATTAAAATTAAATCTAGATGCAGAACCTATAGACAAGGGTCGGCTTCTAATACTAAATAAAGCACTCGATTATCACAGATAACATTTTGTTTATTTACTAAAATTCAGAACTTTTAGTTGTTGTTCTTGATTTTGTTCATTTATTTTTATTGTTTATATCTATTTTCTTTTATACATTCATACAAATACGAGCA
Organism: Lepisma saccharinum; assembly: GCA_022664845.1. Lineage (NCBI taxonomy): Eukaryota > Metazoa > Arthropoda > Insecta > Zygentoma > Lepismatidae > Lepisma > Lepisma saccharinum. The sequence goes on from JAGDQP010000270.1 coordinate 27,598, forward strand.
CAGTAGTGACATCACAGTTTGGCAACATTGATCTTATACTCTTTCTGGGACATTTAATGAACAATTAAGCATTCGCAACCTTTCTCAGTACAATAATTCAAATCCATTTGATTTTCCCTTCGTATGAAAATGCGAGCGTACCGACTCGCGAAATAGGCCTATATTTGATTGTGTTTACCAGGTATGTAACTATGAAACCGGAATTTGTGCATAGATGGCGTTAGCTGTCACTGTGGTTGCCGTAAAACTGCGTCCTTGGCGCCACTTGCTTGTTTTGATTGCTGATAACGATTTGCAACTCACAACCAGACAAGTTTCATGTCATAGTGTAGAGTTTAATAGCGTTGAGCATGGCGCAATTTGTACCTACAAACTACGATGTGCGGACAGCATTTATTTTTGTTACAATTTGAAGAAAACTGCTGCAGAATCGCATCGCATGCTTGTCGAAGCTTACGGTGATCATGCTCTTGGTAAGTCACAATGCTATGCGTGGTTTACAAAATTTAAAAGTGGCGATCTTGACGTGAGAAACGAAGAACGTCGAAGACCACCGAAAAAGTTTGCAGACAGCGAATTGCAAGCTTTGTTGGATGATGACGCTCAAACGCAACAACAACTCGCGGATCAATTAAATGTGACACGAGAAGCAGTTTCCATACGTTTAAAAGCCATGGACAAGATTCAGAAGGCGGGAAAATGGGTTCCACATACATTGACTGAACGACAGCAGGAAAACCGAAAAAACACTTGCAAAATTCTGCTCGTCAGGTACAAAATGAAATCATTTCTCCATCGAATTGTAACTGGTGAGGAAAAGTGGATCTATTTCGAGAATCCAAAGCGTAAAAGATCATGGGTAACTCCAGAAGAACCGGCGACATCGACTGCAAGACCAAATCGCTATGGACGGAAGACAATGCTTTGTGTTTGGTGGGATCAGAAGGGAGTGATCTATTTTGAACTGCTGAAACCTGGCGAAACCGTTAATACCCAACGTTACCGACAAAAAATGATCGATTTGAATCACGCTTTGCGTGAAAAACGACCAGAATATGACCAAAGTCAACATAAAGTGATTGTGCTTCACGATAATGCACCCTCCCACAAGACAAAACAGGTTAAGAAAACGATTGCGACGTTTGGCTGGGAAATCCTTCCGCATGTGGCTTACTCACCAGACTTGGCACCTCGTGATTTTCACTTATTTGCATCTATGGGACATGCACTTGCTGACCAGCGCTTCACATCTTACGGAAATGTACGAAAATGGCTTGGTGACTGGTTTGCAGAACAAGAGGCACAGTTTTTTTGGTCTGGCATCTACACATTGCCGGAACGATGATAGAAATTATCGCTAGCGATGGCCAATACTTCGAATAAAATAGTTCTTAGCATTGTCATCCAATCACTGTTTTCTTGTACATAAATTCCGGTTTCATATTTACGCACCTGCTAATGTAAGAAAGCTCCAACAGCAAAGAAAATTTGTTATTATAACTTATTAATAAGCTTTATGCGTAAAGGGTTGTGCAGCAAGAGTAATTACTTTCCCAGTTTCACATTCCGTGGCGATAGTATGAAGTAACAAGTAACATTATTATTAACTAAATGCAGTGAAACCTTCCATTTCTCTACTTTACAGGTATTCCCGAGTGTACGAAAAAAGTTATTGATGGTGAAATGAGAATTGTTTATCTCTGCTGCTAGCTGACTTACCCCCAGTTTTACAATCGACCGGTAAGCTTCTAGCCAGCGCTAAGTTGAGGCCAAGTCATAATTTGTAGTGCGTTTTCTAGAAGCTTCGCGGTCGATTGTAAAATTGGGGGTTAAATTCGCTTCTGATATGTTCTTTAACAACTGATCTAGTCCCCATTGTCAACATTTTAGGACATTTTACTCTAGTCAACATCTGACAGATCACGATATCCACTGGAAAATTTTGTGTTCCACTCATAATACGCTTTCAGTAATTTCCTGAACATTTTCTTTACTTTCATCCCATTTGAATAGTCATCGAACAATATTGTCCTTACATCTTCTGTGGGAAGTTATGTATGGTCGCGTACATAGATACTTCACACACACCATCTCAGTGTGTCAATATTGTTTTTTCTGTTGTACTTGTGTTCAAACTTTGTAATGACGAAACCTTGCTTGTTTTCTTACTTTTCAACAAGCGCTTAAGAACAGGAAACCCACGAACTAAGAATTATTATTTGGAAGAAAGGAAGTATTCTCCTGAAGTAAAATATTCCGGAAGTAAACTAGTCCCACATTCGGATCTCCGGGCGGGGACTGCTGCAGAGGACTCCAAGAACAGGATTAAGAAAGACCTTAAAATAGGAACGCGGAACGTACGAACATTATACCAAACGGGCGCTCTTCAGGTGGCGGTACGCGAGACCGAGAAGTACGAGATAGACATATTAGAGATGTAAGAAGTTGGACGGAGGGTTAATATAACATCCTACAGGAGAAATGCACTTTCCACTACGGGGGATCACAGTCTCATGATTTCGTAACAGGATTCCTCATTAAGAACAGTATCCTTCAGGCGGTTCAGTATATACAGGGTAAGTCAAAATGATGGACCCGATTTCATAAATTTATTTTGTGAAATATAATGAACATATCTTAATGTGAGCTACGCCCAAGGAAAGGCAAAAGTTCAAAGTTTAGTTGAGTTTAGTTTATGTCCCGCGTGGTTGCATTGTCTACCGCTACGCGGCGCTGGAAGCAGTTAACGAAAATGGCGCTGACTGGAGAGCAGAAATCGTTCTGTGTGCTGGATTACCATGTAAACAACTCTGTGATGAGTGTTCAACGACATTTCCGTACCAAGTATGACAGAGACCCACCTACTGGAAAAACCATTCGTACGTGGTATGAAAAATTCAGAGATACGGGTTGCATCTGTAAGCGAAAATCGACTGGCCGTCCTTCAGCTGAGGAAGAGACAGTGGAACGTGTTCGCGCCAGTTTTGTGCGGAGTCCACAGAAGTCTACCTACCGGGCAGCGAGGGAACTTGAAATGCCACAGAAAACTGTATGGCGAATTCTGCGGAAACGTTTACAAATGAAATCCTATCGCTTGCAACTGCTACAAGCCTTAAGAGACACTGATTATGCTGCTCGAGCGTCTTTCTGTGCTGATTTTCTCACGTTAATGGAAGAGGATGGGTTCGCCGAAAGGTTACGTTACAGTGATGAAGCGGTGTTTCACCTTTCTGGGAATGTGAATAGACACAACGTAAGGATCTGGGGAACTGATAATCCCCACGCAGTTGTGGAACACCAACGAGATTCACCCAAGGTGAATGTGTTTTGTGCCATTTCCCCTGAAAAAAATTATGGGCCCTTTTTCTTCCTTGAACCTACTGTGAGAGGACATGTTTTTCTTGATATGCTGCAACAATGGCTCCTTCCACAGCTCGAAGAGGATAGTGCAGATTTCATTCTTCAATTGGATGGTGCCCCTCCGCATTACCATGGCAGCGTTCAGGATCATCTCAATGAGGCATTGCCACAGCGCTGGATAGGCCGTGCATCTCAGGAGGATCGAGTTCTCATTCGTTGGCCACCTCGTTCCCCCGATCTGACCCGGGTTCTTTTTGTGGGGTTTCATAAAGGATCGTGTTTACGTACCACCACTTCCAACAACATTGGGTGACCTTCGCGCCCGCATCACAGCAGCCATTGCAGAGATTGACCGTGACACACTACACAAGGTTTGGCAGGAGATAGACTATCGGCTTGATGTGTGTCGTGTTACGCGAGGTGCTCACATAGAGCACTTGTGATGTGACTGAAAAAAACTTTGAGAGTTACCCTTCTTACCACATGTATTACATTCAGATATGTTAATTATATTTCACAAAATAAATTTATGAAATCGGGTACATCATTTTGACTTACCCTGTAGAGTTCGTAAACGAAAGACTATCGTACGTTACTACATGTACTGGATGGGGCAACAAGGTTTTATTAAACGTCTATTCTCCGACAGAGGTGGCCACTGATAACGACAAAGATATATTATACGATGAGCTAGAAAAGCTGTTTGACCGAATGCCGAAGTATAATTCGGAAATTGTGTTGGGTGATTTCAATGCAAAGGTAGGGAGGGAAGAAAAATATAGACCTACTATAGACAAATACAGCTAATATTTAAGTTAATTTGAATCATGATGCTTTAAGCAGATATTAATTTGACCTTACACTGTCACGTACACTACAAGTATTATAATGAACTGAGTTTTCTTCGGATTAAAGTGAGTACACGTACATTAACTTTCAATGCTTTAATATTTTCTTATGGATTTTCACGTTGATTGAGTTTGTTACAGTGACCTTGTACACTAGGGGACAATATCGCTGTCTTCTGGCGGATAGGTAGTATGTTAGAACTTTTATTTCTCCTACTTTTTTCCTCTTTTCGCTAGAATACGTTGAATGTCACTAGTGCACTATAATTATCAAATTTTGTACAGGTGTTGCTGTTAAAAAATAGTAACTTTGAAGCACTACCGCAAACCCATCAACGAAATCTCTGATTATTTATTAACTTTTGTATTTTAAGCATTTATAGTCCAATTTTCGAAACTTTCGACTTATTGAGGTGACAGAAGATATAAACTCAAAGCTGTAAGATTTTGAACAGATTTTAATTATGGGAGTTCACAACTTTCCCGCACTATCGCGAAAAGATTTAAGATAATTCGATTTTTCAGAGCCGGCCTAATAAATGTGGTACAGGAACAAAGGAAGAACAAAGGATGTTTGAAAAAAAAATATACATACTTTGGAAAGCCCGAACAACCAGATAGATGGATAAGCTTTACGAGAAGCCAAATACTTAAGTTGCTAGAAGCCATTCTTTACAGGTTACCCCGGAAAACAACGGCCAAAGGAAAAGTAAACAGTTATGTGTTCCAGCAAGCTTGTGTGAAAAGTGTTTCCAGCTCTTACACACTTCACGAACAGCAAATCATATGGGGTCAAGGAAAGCTTATCTCTCTGCGTCACCCCTTTGTTCCAGTTACTCCGCGCACTCGATCCTGCCATCGGCAGGACCTTTCAGACACCGAGGGAATTGGTGCCTGATTTGCCTTTTTATCATACGCCTCTTAGCATATGTCCCTTTGCCTTGTGTGGTACACCTCGCTCTTTACTTCCTGTGCTACAAAACATGGCTCAAGCAAACATGATTGAAGAAGTACAACCTTTTCAAATCAAGACCTCTTTACCTGTGTTTATTGTTGAAAAGAGTGATAGTTCCGTCAGACATATACGACTGCCACCAATGGACTTCCTGTTATTCTTCACCGCCGGTCCATTTAACGAAGATTATGGATTTAGTGAATAAAGTGAACAGTGATACCTTCTCCGCTAAGATTGATCTGAGACGGCCTTTACCACGTATCCCTAGCCTCTCATACTAGGCAATTTTTCAGCATTAAGTTTCATAAACGATTCTTCCGGTTCAAGCGCCTTCCAATGGAATGGGTGTTGTTCCCGCTCTTTATGCAGTGTGCCATATGAAAAGAGCTTGAATACCTATTTGGCCAAGTGTGTTTATTTATGTTCTATTACGATGACATTCACCAAGTTTCGACTGCCATTATATCTTATGTGACTCATCTTTAAGTGTTAAAATTTCCAAAAGTGGCCTAGTGCCTGTGCAGACGATCATTTATTAGGGCCTGCAAGTATCGTCTATATGCTGGTACTGCCCACATACTTGTCCATACTTCGCAGTATTCCCATGTAATACTCTGATGCAAATTCAAGACTTCGACAAGTGATTGCGGATTATATGACCTGGATCATCCCTATGACCTCCCTAAGCTATCCAGTCTCTGCCCTGCTTCATGACTGGTTTCCGATATGGACTCCTTTATAGATCGCAAAGTCTTATCATTGTAACGGGTGTAGTTCGGTTGCTAGGTAACGCAATGTTGACTCTTTACGATGCGAAAGAATGTAGTCCACTGAGTTTTGGCACGATAACGGTGATAGGAAATACTTATGATGTTCCCAATTTGTCCCGGATTGCACTATAGCAGGAAGCCGCAGTTAAGGGATGTCACTGCTATGGGAATCCATGGTCCAAACCGTAAAACATACATACAGTATGTTCCAAACAACATATGAGAAAATTATAATGATGTAGGAAGATCAAGCAGGACTTTCACTATACCAGGAATCTTACTCAATGTTTAGAGCAGGAATATATCATAAGAAAAGTCTACCTTTCCTAAGAATAGAAGGTATATTTAACGTTCATCTGACTAGGTTTATTTACCTGTTTGGGCTATCAAATATTGTTCATTAAACCATAGTAAGTATACACCTTGTTACTTGTACATACAGTTACATATACATTTCACTTCACTTACTTAATTATAAAAACAATTTCAACATTTACATTAATTAGATATTAAACTTGGTTCATCATTTTATATATTAATAATGCTAAAAGTAAGCATGAGTAGTAGGCGAGCGCGTGAGCCATCTACATTCTTTAACGACAAGTGAACTGACATGCACACAATCGTTCTCCATCACATGTGACTGTGGGCTACATTGTTACATATAGCGCTCGAATAGGCTTAACCCTGGACAACAACAAAAATTTGCTCTAATGCATATCGAATATGTACATAAATAATAATAACGTAGGTATCTCAAAAGTTAATGGTGTCTCACACTCACGCACACATCATTTGGATAACATTCAAGGTTCTTTTATGTATGGTTATCACTATATACAGCAATATTTGTCTTTTCTTGCACGAAGGTTCGTATTGATTTCGTGCAGGGATTCAGATTTACTTAAATCTTCTTTTCCTGAATTAGGATACAAAGTTTCCACACTTCTACAAAACATATACATATATATCATTGGTTCATATTTATATCACACTTAGACAATGAACTATATCCATGTTAGTTGAACATCGAACTAGAGATACCAAGGCATCCGATGAGAAGGGTAGGATCTTTCCGTAAATACTCAAATTTAACTCCTACGTTTAGGATACGGAGAAGTAATTCATGCTCTTGCAACATATATACGTTCTTAATTCCATTGAACAACTTGCGACGAGAGATGATATGAGTTGACTGACATCCACGTAATGAAATGTGCAAAAATGACTGCCAGGACATACGTACGTGTATTCCTCTCACGAGGGAAAACCATCAATGGATTTCTTCTATGATACCAGTGGGCGCCAAGGAGCAAGTGAGCCTCAATTTCCCAAGAAGAACTAGTTACCGACTGTGAGTACTAGGATATCGTTTCAACTGGTATGGGGGTCTGGTAAATGCGTAAACCTCTATGAAGTGTACCTCGCAGTGCGTCCTATATTTCTGAGGCACTTCCCATCTGTGGAGACAGCATCATAAACAACAACTCCATATTCCTGGATATCAATCTAAGCTTTATCATCTTCTAAGCGCCTTCATGCTGGTTTACTGAAAGGTGCTACGTGGGCGACATGTTAGGCTAGGATTACTATGATTACTCATCGAAATAACTATTTTCTGCCGGTTCCTCGAAGACGATGTTGAAATCAATCTCTGAACATGGATAACAATGAATCATTGTCGTGGACTTCTACGTTTTCTTTTGTCACATTAGAAGCTTCAGACTTTCCTTGATCTTTGTCACTTCTAGTATCAGTACAGCGTTGTTGGTGATCATCTTTCTGGATCGTTCCTCTATAACGCTGATTCTTCCTGTGCCATGGTTTGTGCTCTGAATTGTTATCATGCTTTGGAATCACCTTGGTTCTAGGCATCTTGGGTACTTCTCCGAACGTTTACTTCGTTGATGCTGGGAGGACAGTTCGAAGATTCATGGTGACTTTTTCTTCCTCCTTCGTCTTTGGTAAATGTCTTTCGAGCTTCAAAAGTGTCAAAGATCAGTTCTAACCTTCTGATTGTCTCCAGCATTTCGGTGAGGCTTAGATTGCGTAATGACACAAGTTGCCTTTGATATGCCATCGGTATCAATGGAATCAGACTATTGAAGATATACTCTTCACTAGCCGTAGGATCAAGATCTTGAATAAGGCAAAACCGGGAAGTCACATATTGTTCCATGCTGTGATCATTTTTAGGATTGAATGGTATCGTTCTTAGTCTGCTCAATCTGACATAGATTAGATAAGTCGACTGATAATAGTTCATGAACGCTTTTTTGAAGTCACTGTAGTCTTTAAAGCGAACTGACTGGAATTGAACCAGGACAAGGCCAATGTTTGTAGGATAAATGGTAATATCTCCAAGTAGCGTTGAGGTGGAATACCAACTAGTGCGGCGTCTCTCAAATTGAATTATGAAAGAGCGTGCTGACAACTCTCCTTTATCCGCAGAAAACTTGGTGAATGCCTTTAGCTCCGCTAAATGGATCCTGTGGCTCTGGTTCCTCTGCGAGTTCTTACGTCTTTTTAGTACATCTCCTGAGTTTTTCACTTCATTCTTGTTTACATATTTCGAACGGGCTGGGGAACATCCACTATTAGCACTGCCTTGAATACACATTTTTTCATGTTCTTGACTTCCTTCAGAATAACCGCTTTCGTCGCTGGAAGAGGATGAGTACGTCAACTTTCTTCTTTTTGTGATGTTCCGTATGAAGAGTACAACAGTTACCTTCATTACTCTCAACGGACTTGCTCGGGGAATTATACAACAACTTTTTCCTCTTACTTCTCGTGTTGGTGGCCTTTAGCTTCGTATTTTCATTGTGGCAGGGAGATTCGTACATACTTTCTCCAGAAGAAACTTTCTCCATTCCAGTACGGTGATGGTCAAACACAGCACCTTCTGACTTGAATGAGTCAACTTGCTGTTGTATTCCTCCTATCTGTTTTTTTTGTCCTCCAGGCGGCGATTAACTGAGTTGATTTGACTCTGTAAAAACTCGCAAGCATTCGTAGCTTTGGCTTCACAACAAGTTATCGCGTGGTTCATTCGCTCGTATTGCCTCATCATCCCCGTTTCTACTATAACCGTGGCGCTGCCAATAGCTTCGCCTTTAATTTCAATTGATTTATTTTCGAAGTCTTTCATGGTCTTATCGAATGCTTCTTCGATATGAGCGAGCATCCTTCCTTCAGATGATGCCTTCTTTTGGTCCAGGACTTCTAGATGATTATGCAATTCCTTCTGATTTGTTTTTACATCTTCGTAATGATTCCTCATTTCATCCGATTGCTTGAGGATACTTTCATTAATTTCCTTGACCTGTTCCACTGCTGTATTGACCTTTAGTATCAGCGACCGTGATGTCTCAGTACAACTGCGTCGGACTTCTTCTACTTGCGCTTTAATTTCTCGTTGCGACGACCCCATATGCTCTTTCATTTCTTGTTGTGATGATTCCATTTTTTTCGTGGGATAAGTCAATCTTCGCTTCAAGTTCTTTTTGAGATGATTCCATTTTTTCCTTGGGATAAGTCAATCTTCGCTTGAAGTTCTTTCTGAGATGAGCTCATCTCCTCCTGGGATGAGTCCATCTTTGCTTGAAGCTCCTTCTGGGACGGCCTCATTTCCAATAACAGAGCCACCATCTGTTCTGTCGATGTAAGTGCAGGCTCCAAACTATATTCAACTGGTTTGATTTCCTTGCTCGCACAAATAGTACATTTCCAGCACAGGTGATCAGGAACAGAATCGTTTAAATCCCTTTGTTGCTCCCAGGCGTTTAAACTGATCCCGCTACAAATTTGATGAAACCATTGATTACATCCTGCACACTGGATGCTCCTTTCATCCTTAGAAGGGTCTTCACAGCATGCGTACTGGCTCTCTTGAATACTATTCTCGGTATCCTGGATTAATAGTGACGTCCTCTTCTTCACTGATGAACTAGATGCTGAATTTTCTTCCGTATCACCAACAATATGCCATTAACTAAGAGTTCACACCAGGGATTAGTAATACCACTTCCACTAGCACAAAACACAGTTCTTTTCAACACCGTAGTTGGCAACACTGAGTCTCATAATCTCTATGTAACGGGTGTAGTTCGGTTGCTAGGTAACGCAATGTTGACTCTTTATGATGCTAAAGAATGTAGTCCACTGAGTTTTGGCACGATAACGGTGATAGGAAATACTTATGATGTTCCCAATTTGTCCCGAATTGCACTAAAGCAGGAAGCCGCAGTTAAGGTATGTCACTGCTATGGGAATCCATGGCCCAAACCGTAAAACATCCATACAGTATGATACAAACAACATATGAGAAAATTACAATGATGTAGTAAGCGCAAGCAGGACTTTCACTACACCAGGAATATATCATAAGAAAAAAATCTACCTTTCTTAAGAATAGAAGGTATATTTAACGTTCATCTGACTGGGTTTACATACCTGTTTGGGCTATCAAATATTGTTCATTAAACCATAGCAAGTATACACCTTGTTACTTGTACATACAGTTACATATGCATTGCACTTCACTTAATTAATTATAAAAACAATTTCAACATTTACATTAATTAGATATTAAACTTGGTTCATCATTTTATATATTAATAATGCTAAAAGTAAGCATGAGTAGTAGGCGAGCGCGTGAGCCATGTTCCTTAACGACAAGTGAACTGACATGAACACAATCAGACTCCATCACATGTGACTGTGGGCTACACTGTTACATCATTGCCTTTATCACTCTATCAGCCCGACTTTGTGCGCATGCAGGTTTATGTAGACGCCATTCTAAGCATCCTTGCCATAGTGCTACCTGATGGTACTGAAGTGCTCGTCGCCCATTTCACACGTGAATATCCAATATTTGTAATGGAATTTGACGCAGCCTTTTAGCTGTTCTTCTGTTATTTCCTAACCAGATCAACTTAATTTATCTTCAACACTACATATTTTCTTGTATCAAAAATTTGTTATTAGATAGGTAGCGACTTATGACAATAAAACAGATCAAGCATCACGCCGTCCGTACCGGACGCATCCATCTGGGATCCACAGCCAATGGGATCCTGGTGGGCGGAGCATCGGGAATAAAACCGCTTGCTGTTCCGTAGGGGAGGGTGCGTGCGCGTGCGGTTAATATTGAATTTATGTATAGACTGGAATTTGGGAAAAAATAACACGTCAGAGTCCAAATATCAAATGCATGAGTGCATAATTACCTTAATTGCTGCATCCGAAACAAAACAAAAACAGTAAAAATTAAAATCCAAGGACGATGACCAATTACCCCTGCCCCACCCATATGATTCCCCTATATAGTAGATGTTATATGAAACTCTGCACCACTCCCTTTCACGTGATTTTTGTTTCATTTATTTAAGTTTTGTGGTTGCGAAGATCTAACGTTTTCAAATCAGGTGATTCTTTTTTAAACACACTGTATTATATATTTATTTTCTTATTTTTTAGAAATATATCAGGTGTAGAGTAAATATCAAATAAGAAGTTCTATGCGAGCATTTACTTACATAAAAGATCGAAATCAGATGGAAAACAGCAGAGTTATATGCACTTTTACCTTTTTGGCCACCATCTTGGAAAATGGTGTCCTGCATGAAATGTCAGCGTGTCTCCCGATCTCATATAATTTCTTATGTTCTAAAGAACGTGTATGCAAAGCGGCACCTTCTTATCAAGATTTGCAGTTTTCTTGCGGAAATTCATGCCAGCCAACTCAATTAAATCAATTTTGAAGTTGGTCTGTCAAGAAACGGTATCCACTGATCGTGGTTGTTTGTATAAATACCATCAACAGCGTGATTTCCGGTAAATAGTATCCTTTTCTGTTCTATCATTATGTTTGATGATCAAATAATTTCCAGAATAGTTTAAAATGGGCGATGAAATTTGTTTTCTGTGGTTTACTAAATATAACTCAGAGGCCAGCAGAAGAGTGGATGAATGTTATCCAACTGAATTGGTTGGGAAAAAGCAGTCAGGTTTTGAAACTAGGTATTAAAGAACGGACTGAAAAGCTCGTAAATACATAAATGTGCATTAGTTGTAACAATTTAAATAGTTATGCATCATATAATCTCCGAGAAAAATAAAACATATCCTATACGTAATTGAATGACAGCTGTATCACATAATATAACATAAGAAAATTTTGTAACCTTTATCTTTGAAATGGGTCTAGTGATTTTGTTAAAATTGGGTGAATCTCTTGAAATGAATACAGGAAAGCGATCTGGGTAGCTTTGAACATAGGCACCGACGTGCACAAAATATTGGGGATCTAAAGTAAAACTTCGAACGGGGAAGCAGATGATTGCTGTTTTAGCTTAAAATATTAGGAAGTTATTTTTATGAGCCATTCTAGTAATAGCCCGTCACCATGGCATGTTGATACTGGAACATGTTGATTCTGGAATTATCACCAACCGAATAAACTTTACAGTCTTTGGTAGCATACCCTTTTCAAGACAATTTGCCTTTAGAACCTCAACTACTGAATACATGCTTTCGATGATTTTATTTTCAGATAAGGCAAAACAGATATTTAAATTATTTCTTTATTGTATATACACAGTTGTGTTCGAACAACGTTTCTTTCAGGGGTGACCAGGAAAGGAAGTATTACCCCCCGACCCCAACATCACGAAAAAATATAACACGGAAAAGTTTCTGACAATGGCAATATATAGAAATATTCTGTGTGCAAATGACTCTTTTGGAACTGTTATTCTTAAAGTATTTGTAAATAACGGTAGTGATTTATTCAAGTCACAGGTCAAATAAGGTCAAGAAAGGGTCATCGGATCAATATTGGGTCGCCGGGCCAATTGGGTCGAGATTAGATTATTGGGTCGTAGTCAGTCTGGTCACTTGTGTCAATACCGGATTGCAGGGCAGTCGGATCAAAACTGGGTTCGGGGTCAAGTTTTGGAACTGAGGCACCAATTTCCGGTAACCAGATCAGCAAAAGTGACACGATTCTAGTTTTGGTCCATAGATTCTGGTATAGATGAAGTCAGAAAACGCCTATAAGTTTCTGTCTCACAACAAAGCCTTTTCTCTTCTAATTCTGAATCTTTAGTCGATAAGAAACTTCTAAAACTATTAATTTGTTTTTCAAATAAATATTAGGCCTATATTACTGGCGATGTTTGCTTGAATAAAGAATACATATTAGAAAAATTGTAATCTGCTAGGTAGCCTCTACACGTCGTATAGGTAGAACGTTCTCGAAGAATTTCCTTTAATTTTCTGAAAGAGAAATTCTACAAAAAGAATACTCCTGATAAAAAGGAAATTTCCATTTTGCTGCTGCTTGATCAATTCTATAAGAATGAAGCATAGTCTCAAGGTCATTGAAAAAGTCATCTTGTTTTAATATTTCCACCTTTCATTAGATAGAGACATATTTATATTCCTAATGAATATTAACATGCTCCCTTAATATATGAATTGATATTTTTAAATTACTAAATATTCTGTACCTACAAAGTATTCTAGTCCACGAGGTTATCGTTAACTGCTGAACTGTCCCAGACGCCTGGCAATTCTGCTTATTAATACTTCTGCTCAGCTATTAGGTAGTGTCTTTCATTGATTTGCAGCTTCAGTTACTGGCAACATAAAACGATATGAATTGTCCATATTTTTAACAAAATAAACTTTAAAAAAATCTGCGCTTTAATAAACCATTTGAAATAGATGGTACCCACATTAATTTCAATCTACTTTTCACTATTCTCACCAACAAAAAAAATAATACTATTACCAAGTAATAGACAATTAATATACAATATAATTTTACGTTGCAGGAAACATGTCGAAGATGTAGCATGTTTACAGGGTAAACACACAGAGTGAAATAATCATAGATTCTCAGCAAAAGTTCTCTTATCACTATTTATTTATTAATAGTTACAGTCAAGCATTTACTCGTTTACTCAAAGCACTTGTTGCAAATTATTTTTGAAAGGGCATCCTGTTGCGTATTATGTAGTGTACCTTGTTATAATTACTAATTAACAATTGCAAATCACCATCTCATCTGCTTAGAACGGAAGTGATACGGGATCACAAGGGAAAATTTCATTTATGATTTCACAAAGTTTGCTACACAAGAGTGTTCTAACTTTTTTATTTAAGTGCAACTCCTGCGTAGTGTGGAGATTTCTAGGAATATTTGCAATATCTAACATGCGTACATTATTGAAGCGCATACATACTAATTCAAGTTTTGCATTAAATTTCTTAACCTCTACATTGACACATGAAGAAGCGGTTAGATCGTGACGATACAGAATGTTCACTACAATTAGTTAAGTTATACAACGCTTCACAAACAGAGTTAACTGCGCCTTGAGTGTCATTCCTGGATACATCATTTGTACCTCCAATCACAATTAAAACATCTGATTTTGTTAATACCTCACTGTAATTCATACAAGGCTCAATTACATCAACTGGTTTTGCACCTGGTTTTATAAAACCTGAAACATGTTTTTCATTTGTTCTATTACCCAGCTTACTGGCTACACTACGACCATGGTTGTCCCCAAGGATAATAATTTACCCTTGTACAGTTTTTTGGGGTCATTTTTAATGCTACGGGTAGGTAGCTTTCTATCTAAATAATTAGTTTTGCTTGTTGATGGATTTAATGTATCTGAAAGATGTTTGGAGAACTCGGTATTTACCTCTGTACTGGCACCTCTATGCATCGTCGGTAGATAGAGTAGGTCTGAGTAAGGGTACACTATCGTTTACTGGCTTCATATTTCTTGTTCGAGGTGGAATATCACATGCCTCTTGAGGATGACTTTTCCACTTTGAGCTGGCAGTTGGCCCACGCGATTTGCGTCCTTTTCGCACCACTTTCGACCACGTGATACTTTCTTTCTCAGAGTCATTCTTCCTTGTTTGCTCTTTACCGCTTATTTCACTTTGGAGAATTTGTCCTGCCGCCTATAAAGACGCTTGTTCTAGGTGTACCCTATTTAGTTTCTCACAGAGTAGAACACAGTTATTATAACTTAATTAGGTTTTGAAGTTTGTAGCTGAAGATGTAAAGATTTGATTTAGCTTATAACTGTTATCTTTGTTGAAGTTCTGTTCGTTCATTGTTATTTCAATGCATTCTTTTATAATAGTTTCTAAATAATTGCTGCTTTTGTGTATCATCTCCGTAACCCTGATATAAATTGATCAGTTCTGCCACTACTGATTTCTCCATAATATTCTCTTTACAAATTCTCTTTAATTCTAGTTTCAAAAGTTATTTCTGTCTGACCAATATACGATTTCTCACATTTAGAATTGACTTCGTAGACACCTGGAACTTTATATAGAAGATCATCTTTGACAAACCGTAGTTTGCTTTTTGCTTTTGCCGGTGCTATTTTCACCTTCGTTTCTATTATGCCTTTTTCACTTTCATCTTTTCCATCGTTATTATTTTTATTTATTATTATTACTTTTCCCTCCCCTCTGATCTTTACATTCTTTCCTTTAGGAAAGCTCTCGCCTACTAGTAACCCCGACACTTCCTTCTCCATTTAGTGTTTTTCTGGTCATTTTACCGCCTCCATAACCTGGCCACTCTGATACCCAGCATCTGTAGGATACATGGCGACTCCTTAGCATCTGTCGCGTACCAGACCTCTCTGTTCATTTGCTCTCCTTTCAAGTGAATACATTTCTGCGAAAGGTTGCCGCTTTTCTATTAAGTTTGTGATGTTCTTGTACACCTATCTTGGTATTTTATAAGTCCCTCTTCTAATTTTTTTACCATATGAAGAGCCTACGGAAAGAAACGTCAAACTTCAATTTCTCGGTAACGCATGACATTTTTTATGAAGTTGGAGGAGAAACGTCACGTGCAGAATAAGTCTTAAAAAAAGCTATTTGATGGCATCGTTTTCTCAATTTTCGTAAAAACTGGAGATTTTCGTTATCTCAATTTTCATATATGTATGTAAGATAAAATTGTGATAAAAAAGGATTATTTAAAGGTTGTTGTTCTATAGGTGAACAGACACACACTAACACTTATAAGTACGGAAATCTTGAATATTTCGGTGATTTCACATTCTTATTGCTCCGAGAGTAACAGACACACACGCGAGTAGAATAAAGACTAAGACGACAGTGGCGCCATGTAGCGGACAACGCATCGAAAACAGTTGACTGTTATATAGCGCATGTATTTGCGGAGCGTGGAAAAATTAACAACTGTACAGTGTGTAAGTTCGGGAGGGAATTGTGCAAGGAAAAGTGTTGGAAATGCAGAGGAGACAGGTGTTTTAGAGTTATTGAAAGTTAAGGCCAGAATACATTTTCGCGTTCAAATCATGAATATAGGCGCCCTCCCATATACGGCATGTTGAGGTGTAGGTCTTAGGGGGTAAAATCTGGATTATGGCAACCGGGAAAGATAGATCAAAATTGGTGTAAGGAGACTGGGGCATCCGATTTGTTGATAGTACAGAAGTGACAATGATTATTAATACGAATGTGGAGAGCAAAACCTGTTTCACATAAAAGGCATCACAGAACTTGCAGGTTAGGATTTACATTACATTTGAGGTGCGGCATCTACCCTTGGGATTTTGGGTATACCTGCCACTAGCAGTATTGATAGTGACTGTGAGAGAACTGGTAAAAATGGAGGAGGTCCTACATCTAGGTTTCTAGTTTCTAAGAGCAGGTCCTGCAGCTAGGTAAGTTAAATATGGGCGCCGGTTTGCAGTGGTGGCGAGGAATGATCCGCACGGACAAAGATGTTTCTAAGATTAGGGAGATGCTGAAAAAGTAATCTCGGTTTGGTGGGGAATACTGATCTTGTGTCAAGTTCATATTGGAGAATGTGGAGATGACAGTGTAGGATTTGTTATACCTTGGTTAGTTTAGGATGGAACTGGATGATTAGAGCCGGTGGGTTGGGATTAGCGTTGGAGGTTTGAGTAGGTTGAATGTGTAAGGGTGCACGGCGAATCTGTTTGGTTACAAGGTTAGATGGGTAGCCTCGGTTAACTAGAGCCTCCTGGAGGCGTTGGCTGTTAAGTTTCAGTACCAGAGGTGGTGGTATTCAGGACTTGTCCTCTGAGGGCAAGGGAGAAAGGAGTTTATTTCTTGATGTGTCAAGGATGGGGACTTGAGTAGTGTAAATATTGCATGTGGTTGGTAGGCTTTATGTGAAAGAAAGTAGTGAGTGTGTTTTTTGATGTCCACATCAAGAATTGTGACTCTTTTGTTAGAGATGGACCAATTGAACTAAACAACACGGAAGTTGTTCAGCAGTTATAGGAATGTTTTTGAGATTGGTTTTACCATAAGTCCATAACATCAGGATATCATCTAAATATCATATCCAAAGCAGTGGGATCAAGTACTGGGTTTGAAGGAAATTGTTGGTCTTAAACAGATTAGCATACGAAGGTGCCATTCTCGTACTCATGGCAGTGTCTCCGATCTCATTGCAGTGCTTGTCGTCAAAGGAGAAGTTGTTACATGTGAGAACTAGGTATATATATATATATATATATATATATATATATATATATATAGATAGATAGATAGATAGATAGATAGATAGATAGATAGATAGATAGATATAAATATACTAGTACTTTCCCTATTCAGTTACTATTGCTGCTTACATGCGGTAAGATGGGAGTATCTTTTCTTTCCCCATTGTTATTGTTCTTTTCGTCTTGATGTAAACGTTTCTGTTTCGAATCAATTACTTTTATTGTTTTCTTAATCTGCTGTGTATTTCTATTTATTTTCAGGATACGTGGTGCATTTTATCAACCTTCGTTAAGAATTTTACGTATTTCAAACCACTTAAAATTATTTAACGATCCGTTAAAGTCTAACGGAGATTGGTGTTACTCAAAAACAATGATTATTTAGAAACAATTATTAAAGAAACATTTGAAATAACAATGTACGAACAGAACCTCAACAAAGATAACAGTTTTAAACTAAATCAAATCTTTACATCAGCAATTACAAATTTCTAAAGCTAATCGCAATATCTGTGAAGATATTGACGGACAAGTCGGTGAAACAATTGTAAGACTTAATGAAATACAAAAGGAACATGACGTAGAACAAGAGAAAACTACTTAATTATGGAAAATCGTCGTGAAAGCTTAAAGTTTCATTAATGTCCTAACCAGTTTCAATCCCTGTTTTATTATCCGTAGCCTAAATAATTTCTGTTTTATGCAGATAGTTTTTCTATTCTTCTTCACGTCAAGATTTCGAAGAATTCTAACTTTCTTTCTCATCACTTACTTATCCGAGACTCTATAAATAAAAAGAATGTGGTCGTGTTATTTTACTTCATTGATAAAGCATTTAATCAACAATCGGGAAATCATAGTCTAATTCCTCATTAGTCAGTGACAAAATTTTCTGTGTATTTTCCAATTAATATCCATATACAGAAGGTTTCATATATACAAACAAATTAACATTCAACTCATTTGCTTGACACGACTTCCACAAAAAAAAAAAAAAAAAAAAATCAATCGGAAATATCTGCAAGAATTGGATTCTCTCTGCTTTTGGAGTAAGCAGAGTTGTTGAACCAGTTGAGCTCAAGGAATAATCTATATTCACAAAATTTATATCAGCCACTTGATATCTTAATTGCTAAGGCAACTGACCGTCAGTGGAGAAACTGCAGTTTGATATCCTGAGTCTACGACCGACTCTTCAGTGCATTTTCAAACGTATATAGACTATCACAAAACAGTGAATAGTTGATTTAATATGATTTGAACTTTTGAGCTGCAGCAGAATGTAAAACTGAGTTAACGGTACAATCAATACAGAAGTTTCACTAGTAGATGGCTAGAGATATCATCAGTACTTTTAGAAGGTACGAAAATGGAACTCGGCACTGCTATGCAAAATTGAAACTTAAATAATCACTGAAAAGAATGAAGAATTGTTTGCAGTCCTGAAACCATCCCACCGGCAGCGTTCTTCCTCAGTCATACCAGGCAAATGCAGAGATAGTACCTACTAATTACTCCCTGTCCGACTACCTTCCAACATCTTCCCACACTATTCCGGTCTGATCATAAGATGCCTAAAGGCCATAAATAAATTCAAGTAGCTAATACATGTATATTTTGTACAGAATAGGCCTGACCAGTGCATGTCTCTCCCTCTTCTGAGAAGAGCATTCGTTTAGGAGATCAATCTTCACACAGGCGGTGGGCTTGTCTAAAATACTTATAAAAAAGAAGTCAAGATTAAATCATAACTTTTCAGACTATTCTAATATTGGATGGAAATCAAATCAAATGCAAGATTACGAAATGAAATGGAGTTACTTGTACCTGGTAAAAGCATGACAAGTATTATAAATGAAATAAATGTATATTTAAGGGAACATTGTTTACCAAGTAATTTAAGCTACCGGTACTTTAAACAAATATACGTAGATATTGTCGTTAAAATAACATGTCATAAATCTAAGTTCATATTATTATTATCAGAATAGTGCGGAAAGCTATTAGTTAATGTTGCTTATGAACAAGGTAAATAAATTACAATATTAAAATATAATCTATTTTTTTTTAAATTTTCTCATATACACCGATGTATACATTAGTTAAAAATCAGTTTGTATATTGTAATATGATGTGTGTCAATAGAACACACGTGACACAACGTAAACAAATAAACGTAAACACAGACAAATAGTATTTACGTAAACGATAAAATGTAGCAGAAGACACCGACTCCAAGTGGAGAAACTTCGAGTTACTGAAGTCACGCCTACAAGAAGAGCTGGAAAGACATAAAATGGCCCACCAGAAAAGGACCACTTCACTTCACTTCAATCCGAGAAAGTGGGCACCTCTTCCTATCCCCTCTGATTTGGTCTGGAATCAGAACCCCAACTTCTACAGCCGACTTGGTCTGGAATCCGAATACCTAATTCTCTCTGACTTCGTTTGGAGTCAGATCCCGTCTATCACTTAACTCCTTCTAAACCGAACTAAATCGTATATCGCTTCAAGTAAAGAGATGAACCACTAGTATATCTCGATACAGCCTGTGTTCCGGGCGCTCTGATAATCAACTGTATTTTACAGTTATTTAATCGCTTATAGATGAACTTTGATAATAAAAGGTGTCGGTAAAAGTCAACCGTCTCCTTGTTCTTATTAACAACGACGCCATCGGTCCCAGCGGTCGAAAGTCTCTAACTAAGATCTATTAGCTATTATAGCCTACAACAAATAAAAGATCGTTACGTGGTGGAGATGCTTGGTACCAATGCCATCCCGGTATTTGCCTGGTGTGACTGAGGAAAAACCCTGGAAAATCTCAGTGAGGATGGTCGGCCGCTGGGCTACATGCCGAATGTTACGGAAACGCTCTACCAGTGAGCTACGACGGCTCGGTTTTTGTGAGCGTCTTACGAGGAGACCGTCAATGAGATCATATCGAAACCTACCCTGAAATTTTGCTAGTAGAATTTTACGTCCTATAGAGGGGTAATATACAAAATATTAGCTACCCATATTAAATGCAAAGTACCGAGATATGGGCTGGAATATTGGTCGAAGTGTACAAAAAATGTAATTTTTATCATAAAATCAACAAAAGTAACTTCTTTACTTTCTTTCTCGAATGAAACAGTGCCGAATTGTAGCGTTATCTCCCACAGTGCAGCACACCTCACCGGGGACGTATGTAGGGGATGTCAATCCCCGAAATTACTATTTTTGGGGTAAAATCCATAAAATTTAGCCTGTTTAAAAAATAATGAATAATCACAATCAACAATACTTCTTATACGTAGAGACAAACATTTTTCGCTAATGCGATATGTGCGAAACGTTAAAAAATGCCTATTTTTTTCAGGAAACCTCAAACTTTTCGTTTTAGAACCAGAAATCACGTTTATAGTGTCGCGAATTTTTGCGAAATTCGACATTACTTGCGATAAATTCGAATGAAAACGAAAATGTGGAATTCATAGTAATTATTCCTAATAATAACCAAAAAGCGCATTTCCAATAATATATAACTTTAAAAATCGTTGTATCTTACCGGATACGTGCACGACGCTTTAAAATTTTTGCATTTATTTCTATATTTCAGTGAATCAATTACCAAACCCCCCAATTATGATTGGTATTACTATGAAGAAAATTATAATGAAGGCATGGGCTGTTACGATTACGTTATAGATTTGGTCATCACCAATTAGGCTGCCTGGGCGTCCTAATTCGGCACGAATTAATAATCTTAGAGAGGTTCCTACTATTCCTGACCATGCCCCAAAGATTAGATACATTGTGCCAATATCTTTGTGGTTTGTGGAAAATAATCATCGTTGCAAGGTGAATATTGACCATAGATAGGACAGGGTGGCTGAAATATTAGGTAATAGATTGTAAATCTATGGATGGAATTATTGTTCCTCTTGTTATAGAAGATGAAGGTTTTATGGTCAATAGTTATGATACTAGATTGCAAGTCTGGGGAAGTGCGGGAAAGCATTAAGACCTAAAGATTTTCTTTATGGGAGACTTTGAAGGTCACTAGTTTGTTGTTAACTTAAGGCCTTAGTTTTAATAGTTTAAGGTTAAAATTAACGGGGAAATTAAAAGACCTGTTAAGGTGAGAGAGATAACTTTTAGTCTAATTCCTTCTTGTCATTTTGGATGGGAGATTTTTGTTCAAGTTTGAGTAGTGTTAATTAAAGTAAAGGCTGAATATGCAATTCGTATATAATAGTAAAGAGTGATTAGGGCTATTACGATTATAATTATGAGAGGAGCAATAAATAATATTTGGGTTATATTTGTAATAATAATTTATTTTGGAAGAAAGCCTAGAATTGGAGGGAGGCCTCCCAATGATAGGGTGGTAGTGAAGATTGCAAGTTTTGTAGTTGGATGAATTTTATATGAGAAGATTTGGTTTAAGTAATAAATTTTGGTTATTTGAAATAGTAGTGTGATTGCTGCGGTTAGGGTGGTGTAGATAATTAGGTACAAGAATCATCTTGTATTGTCACATATGATTGCTCTTAAAAGTCAGCCCATATGGGCAATTGAGGAAAAGGGTATGATTTTTCGTAGGGAGGTTTGGTTAAGTCCTCCAATTGCTCCAATTGTTACTGATGAAATAATTAGTAAGAATATAGTATTTGGGGTAATTGTTACGTAGGATATGAGGGTGAGGGGAGCCAATTTTTTTCATCTTATTAGTAATAGGCAATTTGTTCAACTTATTCCTTCTATTACTTCTACTAATCAAAAATGAAGGGGTGCTGCTCCTAATTTGAGGGCTAGGGAGGTTGTTATAATCAAGTTGCTGATGTTAGTTATCGGGGGCTTATGGTGTAGAAGTATTATGATGGCTGAGAGGAGGATTATTGAGGCTAGGACTTGAATTAGGAAATATTTTAATGCGGATTCGGTTATTCGTTGGTTATTGGTTTTTGAGGTTAGGGGGATGAAGGATAGAAGGTTAATTTCTAGTCCTATTCAAGCTCCGTACCAGGGGGTTTATGATACGGAGATTAATGATCCTACAATTAATGTTAGCGTGAACATTAATATTTTAGGATTGGTGAGCATTAGAAGGAGAAGGAGTAATTTGAAACCTTCATTGGTGGGGTATGAGCCCATTACCTTTGTTAGCTTATCTTTCTTTTATGCATGTCAATTTTTGATGTTGAAGGGGAAAGTTTAATTCTTTCATGCATAGACTAGTGAGATAATGAAAGTATGTGGTATACATTATTTATCCTATCACGATAATCCTTTTAATTCAGGCATTTCATTTATTTTTAGATAAATAAAAGTTATATGGTTAAAATAATTAGTGCGTATTTTGGGTTTAATGTAGTAAAAATAGGATGAAAATGTGTGAAAGTATAATAATAGTTACAAAATATATTATACCTTAATTGATAGCTATACTACCGGCTATATAAATAAATAATGTACATACGTTACCATCATTTACTAGTGTTTACAGCATATGCTTATGGAGGTTTTAAATATATATTTTAGAAAACAATAAATGAAAAAAAAATGTATTCTAAAATATATATGTGCGCGGAGCGCAGGGGAGTTGTTGGTGGTGGGATTTTGGCTATTATTTTATTCTAATTTTTGTTGTTTTTGGCGAATGGCCTTTAATTATTTAATGTTTATAATTTTATAATTATTATGTAAAGTTTTATTCTGGCTTGTTTTTCTTTTATATAATTTTTGTACATGTATTGTTTTGAGTTAAGGTATAGTTCATAGTATTTTAATTTTGAGAGTTAAAATAGGTAAAAGTAGGTTAGCAGTGCTTGGTTTTATTTGTTTAATGCGAGTTTGAAGTAGGTATTTATATTTGTAAGTTCCGGTGAAATTCATGCCAGCTACCGCGGTTAGACGTGGGGAGCAAGGGGAAATTAATGATTGTTGTAGTTAGTATTGTTATGTGATTAGAATTAATATAATTATTTTGTAGGTGAAATTATTATGTTTGTTTATATTATTTTTTCTGAGGCTATGAGAGTGTTGATATAAATTGGGATTAGATACCCTATTATAGATACTGTAAAGTTTATATTAAGGTTGGGGTAGTAATAGTTATGTTCTGGAAACCCAAAGAGTTTGGCGGTATTTTAGTCTATTCAGAGGAACCTGTCCCGTGATCGATAGTCCACGTTGTAATCTTACTTGTTATTGTTTGCAGTTTGTATACCGCTGTCGTTGGAAAAAGTTTGGAAGTTATTTTCATTATTTTAATTGAATGTAAAATCAGGTCAAGGTGTAGCTGATTAATAAGTGGAGATGGGTTATAATGGATTTTTATTGAAAAATGAAATGAATTTGGATTTGAATGTAATTTTGAATTATATTGTTTTGTTGAGTTAGGCTCTAAAATATGCACACATCGCCCGTCGCTCTCATTTTTAGGTGAGATAAGTCGTAACATAGTAAGTGTATTGGAAAATGTGCTTAGAATGAGCAAAGTTGAGCTTGTTAGTTTTGCTATTCGTTTACACCGAGGAGGTTCCTGTGCAATTCACATTACTTTGAAAAATTAAGGAAATTATTACTGTATAATTTAAAGTTATTTATTTTTAATGAGTAAAATAATATAAAAGTTATGTTAGTTTGGTATATTTTTATTAATTAAATTGTTTTGAGTAATAGTGTATAAAGTACTGTGTGGGAACACTTAAATATTTGAAAATTATTTTTTATAATGAAAGCTTAAGGGGCTGTACCTTTTGTATCAGGGGATATTTAAGATTTAAATAATATTATTTTGCCCCGAAGCAAATTGAGAGTTAAAATGAATATGGGGAGTGTAGGTTGCAAACTGCTTTTTAATGTCATTTTGGTAATGAGAAGTTAGTCGGTTTTGTGATATCTGGTTGAGTAGGAGTTGCATTTAATGCAGTAGTCATAGATATAATATATAGTTTTTAGTTATTTATTTTTTGACTAATTAGAGTCGGGGGGATTTGCTCTTGATTAAGTATTTTTTCATAATTTGGTAATAAGTTATTTTATTGTTGTGGGCTTAGAAGTAGATATCAATTGTGATTTTGTTATAATTTGTTTAATAGTTTTATAATATTTTATTATTAGTTTGAGTTAATTGTTACTACTCTGTTGTTATTAATTTTTTAGGTAAGGAATTATGATATTATTAGTATATGTTTTAGGTTGAGTTAGAGGAACTCGGCAAATGTATTTCTCACCTGTTTATCAAAAACATGGCCTTTTGATAAAAATATAAGGTCTGGTCTGTCCAATGAATTGTTGTTTTGAACGGCCGCGGTATTTTGACCGTGCAAAGGTAGCATAATCATTAGTCTTTTAATTGTTGGCTTGTATGAATGGCTGGATGAGGAAATGACTGTCTTTTTTAATATAGTGGAATTTTACTTTTGAGTGAAAAGGCTTAAAAGATTAGGAGGGACGATAAGACCCTATAGATCTTTATATGTAAGTTTATGTTTATGATTTGGTATTTATTTTTATGTTTAAATTTATATATTTGACTGGGGCGGTCGGGAAATATAAACTTTTCTTGTATTATTTCATTTATAGGTGTTGTTTATTTGATCCAATTTTTGTGATTATAAGATTAAGTTACCTTAGGGATAACAGCGTAATCTCTTTTGAGAGTTCTTATCGACAGGGGGGGTTACGACCTCGATGTTGGATTAAGATTTACTTAGGTGTAGGTGCTTAAGGGAAAGGTCTGTTCGACCTTTAAATTCTTACATGATCTGAGTTCAGATCGGCGTAAGCCAGATCGGTTTCTATCTTTCTAATAATTTAAATGTCTTAATACGAAAGGACCAGGTATTTATAATATTTTATTTATATTAAAATAATAACTATTTTGGCAGATAAGTGCATTAGATTTAGGATCTAAGAATGGGGTAAGTTCTTCATATAGTAGTGTATCTTAATTTTTGATTGGGACTTTTTTCTTATATTATTTTAATTATCGGGGTTTTAATCGGAGTCGCTTTTTTGACTTTGCTTGAGCGTAAAGTGTTAGGATATATCCAGATTCGTAGGGGCCCTAATAAGGTGGGATTTTGTGGTATTCTTCAGCCATTTGCTGACTCTATTAGGCTTTTTTTTCTAAAGAACAAAGATTTCCTACTATGTCTAATTATTATCCTTATTATTTGGCCCCTATTTTTAGTTTAATATTATCTTTATTGGTTTGATTGTGTGTTCCTCTTATTAGATTGATTGTTACTTTTTCTCTGGGTCTTTTATTTTTTTGTGTTGTACTAGTATGGGTGTTTATAGTGTTATGGGTGCTGGTTGATCTTCTAATTCTAACTATGCGTTATTAGGGGGGCTACGGGCTGTTACTCAAACTGTTTCTTATGAGGTAAGTCTTGCTTTAATTTTATTATCTTTTGTTTTTTTGAGAGGTAGTTATAAGTTTTCTGATTTTAATCTTTATCAGGGAGATATGTGATTTTTGTTTATTAGTTTCCCGCTATCCTTGGCTTGGTTGGCTTCTTGTCTGGCTGAGACGAATCGGACTCCCTTTGATTTTGCTGAGGGGGAGTCTGAGCTTGTTTCTGGTTTTAATGTTGAATATAGCGGGGGTGGATCTCCTCTTATTTTTATGTCGGAGTATGCTAGAATTTTGTTTATGAGAGTTTTATTTAGTATTATTTTTCTAGGTTGTGATATCTTTTCTTATCTATTTTTTGCAAGGGTGGTTTTTATTTCTTTTATTTATATTTGGGTTCGAGGGACTTTGCCTCGATTTCGTTATGATAGGTTAATATACCTTGCTTGAAAACGATTTCTTCCTTTATCATTAAATTATTTATTGTTTTTAGAGGGTTTAGGATTTTATTAATGTCTTTTTTAATTTAAATGAATTTTATTTAGAATATGAAATCCTTAGTTTCTTTTACTCTGTTTTATGTTTTCAAAACATAAGCTTTGTTCTCGGCCAAAGGATTAATTTTTAGTAAGTAAATAGTCTCATAGTGTTGATAGTTGAGGTATAATTAGAAAATAGGTGAAATAAATTACTGTTAATATTTGGCCTATTAAAATGTAGGGGTCTTCGACTGGGCGGGCTCCGATTCAGGTTAGTAGAATGATTACTGCTACTATAATTCAAAAAATAATTTGGTTGAGTGGGTAGAATTGAAGTCCTCGTATTTTTCTTTTATGATATCATGGTATAATTATTAAAATTAAAATGGATATAACAAGGGCAATAACTCCTCCTAGTTTGTTAGGAATTGATCGTAAAAATGGCATAGGCAAATAGGAAGTATCATTCTGGTTGGATATGAACCGGAGTAACTAATGGGTTTGCTGGGATAAAATTTTCTGAGTCCCCTAATATATAAGGATTTCATAGGGATAAAAAAGTTAATAAAAATATTATTATTAGGAATCCAATAAAGTCTTTTGATGAATAAAATGGGTGAAATGGAATTTTATCAATATTTCTATTGATTCCTAAGGGGTTATTAGATCCTGTTTGATGGAGAAATATTAAGTGAACTATTGATAAAGCAATAACAATAAACGGTAAAATAAAGTGGAATGCGAAGAATCGGGTTAAGGTGGCGTTATCTACGGCAAAGCCCCCTCAAATTCATTGTACTAGTGTAGTTCCAAGATAAGGAATGGCGGATAGTAGGTTTGTAATTACTGTAGCTCCTCAGAAGGATATTTGACCTCAAGGAAGTACATACCCTACAAATGCAGTTGCTATTACTGTTAATAAAATAATTACTGCAATTCTTCATGTATGGAGATATAGAAAGGAGCCGTAATATATGCCGCGGTCTACGTGTAGGTAAAGGCAGATGAAGAATATGGATGCTCCGTTTGCGTGTAGGGTTCGTAGAAGTCAGCCAAAGTTAACATCTCGGCAAATGTGAGTAACTCTATCAAATGCAAGTTCGATTCTGGAAGTATAGTGTATGGCGAGGAATAGGCCTATAATAATTTGAATAATTAAGCAAAGCCCTAAGAGTGATCCGAAATTTCATCAATAAGAAATATTGACTGGGGCCGGTAAATCAATTAGGGCGTTGTTAGCAATTTTGATTAATGGGTGTTGTTTTCGTATAGGCGTTGACATAAGATTTACTGGGTCGTAGGGGCCCTTGTTGTAAGTTTGTTACTTTTACTACTGCTACTAAAGTAACGAACAAGTATGTTGCTAGGGTTAGTGTAACGGTTCCTATTGATTTATTATATAGCTTTATTAGTGGAATTTCTTGTTGTTCAACTGAGGCTTGTAGGGTGTCTTGAAGTGAGTTGGGGGCTGTGATTAATAGGGGATCTAAAACTATAATTAAAGCAATTGAAGCGGGTATGGCTAATAATAAATTTATTATTTTTGTACTAATACTAAATATTTCATTTGAAGCTAATCTGGTTACATAGGTAAATAGGACTAATGTTCTGCCGAGGAAAATTAAGAACAGTATGTAGGAGAATCAGGGGGATTCTGAAAAGGTATTAATTGTTAGTGATGTAATGGTTGTATTAATTATTAAGGTGAGGCCTATTGATAGGGGGTGGGTTAATTGAGTAAAAAGGAAAGTGAATAAAGTTAGAATTAATAATAAGGTTACTGTTAATTTGATATCAAGAGGTAGTTTATTAAAAATGTTAGTTTTGGGGACTGAAGATAGGTAAATATTTTCTCTTGATACTTTCAGGGTAAATGTTATCCCATTTATGATTTACAAGACCATTATTTTTATTAAACTATGAAAGCTTATGTCAATATTAATTTATTTTATTTGTTCTCTTTTATTATTTGTTATAAGCGTGTGAAGTTTTGTTATTCAACGAAAACATTTATTAATAGTTCTTCTTAGCTTAGAAATGATTGTTCTAGTTCTGTTTTTAATGCTTTTTTTAAGACCAAAAGAATTTTATAGTGAAATTTCTTTTAGTCTTTTGTTTTTAACTTTTTGTGTTTGTGAGGGTAGTTTAGGGTTATCCATTTTAGTATCTATTGTTCGTAGTCATGGTAATGATTATTTGGGATCTTTAATTGCGTTGCGGTGTTAAAATATTTGTTGTTTATGGTGTTTTTAATCCCATTGGGATTTATGGGTAGTATATGATGAGTTGTTCAGAATATTTTATTTATTATTTTTTTATTAATTTTTAGAGGGTGTTTTGGGGGACACAGTTGATGTTTAGGTTATAATTTTTGATTTGATAGCTTGTCTTATTCTTTATTTTTGTTAAGTGTTTGAGTTATTATTTTGATAATTATGGCTAGAGAAAAGGTCTTGTTTTCTTCTTTCTATAATGTTAGTTTTATTGGGTTAGTATTAGTATTGCTTTTTCTGCTATGATTGAGCTTTATTTCTTCTAGTCTTTTTATATTTTATTTGTTTTTTGAGGGGTCTTTGATCCCTACTTTGTTTTTGATTTTTGGTTGGGGGTACCAGCCAGAGCGCATGCAGGCAGGGTTTTATTTATTATTATATACTGTATTGGCATCTTTACCTTTATTGGTTGGTATCATTTATTTTGGGGGAGTTCGGGGTAGTCTTGTTTTTTATAATTTGTGATATATTGATACTAGAGTTTGTATGTTGGATTACTTGTGGTACTGCATAATGATTTTGGCATTTTTGGTTAAAATGCCTATATTTTTAGTCCATTTATGATTACCTAGGGCGCATGTGGAACCGCCCGTTAGTGGTTCTATGATTCTTGCCGGAGTTCCTTTAAAATTGGGGGGCTACGGGCTGTTGCGGGTTTCTCCTTATTTTGAATCAATTGCTGTTAAGTTAAATTTGTTGTGATTTGGCATTAGATTTGTTGGAATTTGGGTTGTTAGATTAATTTGTTTACGTCAGGTAGATGTTAAGTCTTTAATCGCTTATTCTTCTGTCGCTCATATGGGCTTGGTATTAATGGGGATTATAACTATAGGTGTTTCGGGATTAAAGGGGGCTTTAATTTTGATGATTGGGCATGGGTTATGTTCTTCTGGGTTGTTTTGTTTGGCTAATATTTCTTATGAACGTTTGGGTAGCCGGAGCTTATTTATCAATAAGGGTATAATGTCTTTTAAGCCAAGAATAACTTTTTATTGATTTTTGCTGAGTATTGCTAATATGGCGGCCCCCTAGTTTAAATTTGTTAGGGGAAATTAGCTTATTAAACAGAGTTATTGGGTGATCTTTTTTTAGTATGGGCGGGGTAAGTTTGATGTCATTTTTTAGAGCTGCTTATACTTTATATCTTTACTCAACACGGTAAATATTATTCTGGGTTGTATTCTTCCTGAGGGGGGGGGATTTTTGCTTTAAATCTTTTAATTCTTTTTGTTGGGTCAAGTTTTCTATGGTTCTAAGTTGTTGATTAATAACTTAAGTAGTTTAATTAAAATTTTGGCTTGTGGGGCTAAGGAAAGTTGAAGGGCGACTAATAGGCCGTGATGTGGAGATACCCTATTTGTGTTATTTCTTTTTATTTTTATTTTCTCTTTTTTTGTTGGGGGGGGGGGTTGCTTTAATGATTTTTGACACTAGTTTATTTGTTGAGTGGGAAGTTTTTAGAGTTAATAGAAGTTCTGTTGTTATGACTGTTTTATTAGATTGAATGTCTTTAATTTTTATGAGATTTGTATTATATATTTCTAGTATAGTTATTTATTATAGAGGGCAGTATATGAGTAGGGATTTTTATATTAATCGTTTTATTTTTTAGTACTTAACTTTGTTTTATCAATAATATTTTTAATTATTTCTCCTAATATTATTAGTATTTTATTGGGTTGGGGTGGTCTTGGTTTAGTATCTTATTGTTTAGTAATTTATTATCAAAACGTCCGATCTTATAATGCTGGGATGTTAACTGCTTTGTCTAACCGGGTTGGGGATGTTTGTATTTTACTTGCAATTGCCTGAATGTTAAATTATGGTAGTTGGAATTATGTTTTTTATTTGGGTGAGTTACATCACGTAAATGAGATAAAAAATTATTATTACTCTTGTTGTGGTGGCTGGGATGACGAAAAGAGCTCAAATCCCTTTTCGGCATGATTACCTGCAGCAATGGCGGTTCCTACGCCGGTTTCCGCCCTAGTTCATTCTTCTACCTTAGTTACTGCTGGCGTTTATTTATTAATTCGTTTTAGTGATGTTTTAAGTGATAGCTTTATAGGGAAGGTGTTATTACTTCTTTCTGGTTTGACTATATTTATAGCGGGTGTAGGTGCTAATTATGAGTATGATTTAAGGAAAATTATTGCTTTCTCTACTTTAAGTCAATTAGGGCTAATGATAATGATTTTATCTATGGGGTTTTCTATGTTAGCTTTTTCCGTTTATTAACTCATGCTCTTTTTAGGGCCTTATTATTTTTGTGTGCTGGGGCGATTATTCATGGGGTGGGAGATACTCAAGATATTCGATGTATGGGGGCCCGTGTAAGTCAAATGCCATTAACTTTATCTTGTTTGAATACTGCTAATTTAACCCTCTGTGGAGTTCCCTTTTTGGCGGGATTTTATTCTAAGGATTTGATTTTGGAAGTTGGAAGTATGGCTTGGATTGATTTAGTTAGCTTTTTTCTATTTTTTTTTTCTTTCGACTGGCTTAACTGTGTATTATTCTGTTCTTTTAAGCTATTATTTGACTGGGATGGGTGCTGCCGGCATAAGCTGTCATGGGACAGGCGATAATTCTAATTTAATTATGGTGCGGGGTATGCTGGGGTTGACTGTGGCTTCTATTTTAGGAGGGGCTATTATGAGATGGTTATTATTTTCTTGTTCTCCCGTGGTAGTATTACCATTGGCCCTTAAAATGGGCGCTTTAATTGTCAGAGGCGTCGGGGCTTGAATTGGGGTTTTATTAGGAAATTCGTATTTCGGTAGGAGTCAGGGGATGTTTGGTAGAATTTATTTTTTTATAAATATAATAGGTTCTATATGATTTTTGCCATATTTGTCCACTAGTTATTGTATTCGACTGCCGCTTAATTTGGGGGCGGGGCGTATATTAAAGTTGTTGATGTTAAAGGGGTGAAGAGAGATGTTGGAGCCACAGGGGACTTATAATTTTATAGCAAATGGTTCTGCTTTGATTACTCGGGCGCATTTTAATGAGTTTGGGTTGCACTTGTTTTTTTCGTTTATTTTAATTATATTTTTAATAATTATTATTTTTATTATTTATTTGAATAGCTTATATTTAAAGCATAGCATTGAAGATGCTAGGAAGAACGAGGGGTCTTCAAATAGGTGAACTCCCTAAGAAAATTTAATTTTTGTCTTGAAAAAGTAGCGTAAATTGTTATACTGAGGGGGCGTATATTAAAGGTAATAACGGGTTTAATCGCAAAAGATAAAAGTTAGCGGCTTTTTCTTGTTTAATTTACTTACCTCCTTAGTGGGGGCTGCTTGGGGTGCCCACTTTTGTTATTAACAGTAACATGCCTTTGATTTGGCTTCCGACTAAAAACAAGGGTGGGAAGATCCACCTTAAGATCAGGTCGAAACTGAGTGCTAAATATTGCTTCTTGTTGTTATATGAGATAAGTTGACAAACAACACCTTTTGGTTGCAAACCAAATATTATGATTAACTATTATCCTATGCGGGTCATTCTAGTGATTCTTGGTTTCATTCGCGATATAGGCCAACAAGTAGAATTAGGAGAAAAGTTGTTACGATGGTTCAGGGTATAATTATGGCGGTAGTGAGTGTGATTGCTGCCGGAAGAAGTAACACAATTTCTACATCAAAAATAAGGAAAATTACTGCAATAAGAAAAAAGTGAATTGAAAAGGGAGTTCGAGGGGACGATTTGAGGTCAAACCCGCATTCAAACGGTGATCTTTTTTCTCGATCAATGATTTTTTTTTTAATAATAGCGAGGCTAGTAGTATTACGGCTGTTGTAATTGTTATAGTGACTAGTCCAGCATTAAGATTGTATATATTATCTATTTCATTTTATATGATTTTTTTTTAATTGGAAGTCAAATGTATTGGTTTATACTAAATAGATAATTTATCCGCCTCATCAATAAATTGAAATGTATACTACGTCTTCAGACGTGTATATACATAGTCATACTACGTCTACGAAATGTCAGTATCAGGCTGCTGCCTCAAATCCGAAGTGGTGATTCGGGGAAAAGTGATATATTATGTGTCGAAGTAAGCATACTATTAAAAATGATGAACCAATAATTACATGAAGTCCATGAAAGCCTGTTGCTATAAAAAAGGTGGATCCTGAAATTGTGAATGGCGCTTCGTAATATTCGAAGGCTTGAAGGGCTGTGAAATATAGGCCCAGAATTACTGTTATAATTAAGGCTTGAGTAGTTTGTGTGTGGTTTCCTTCTATTAAACTATGATGGGCTCAGGTTACTATGACTCCTTGAGGCTAGTAAAATAGCAGTGTTAAGGAGGGGAATTTGTATTGGATTGAATGGTTGAATCCCTGCTGGGGGCCAAATTGCTCCAATTTCTACTGTTGGGGAGAGTCTTCTGTGGAAGAAGGCTAAAAAAGAAAGAAATAAAAAAATACTTGTGAAACAATGAATAGAATTATTCCTCATCGAAGACCAGTAGTGACTTGAATTGTGTGAAGTCCTTGAAATGTTCCCTCTCGGGAAATGTCTCGTCATCATTGAATTATTGTTAATCTAATGATTAACAGGCCTATAAAGAATAGGTCTGGATTAAACTGGTGAAATCATTTAGTTAATCCTGTGGTGGTGATTAGGGCGCCAAGGGCTCCTGTCAGGGGTCATGGGCTTTGATCTACCAAATGGTATGGGTGATTTTGCGGTGCTGACATATGTTACTTCACTTGAGTACAGGGTTGTTAATACTGCAAATACGTAGGATTGAATGATTGCTACTGCGGATTCTAATGTTAATAGTAAAATTTGTCTAATTATTATTAGTGAAATTAAGGATACGGTTAGGGAGGGTTCCGTTCTTGCTAGGAGGGTTAATAAAAGGTGCCCGGCTACTGTGTTTGCTATTAATCGAACGGCTAAGGTTCCGGGGCGAATGATGTTTCTGGTGATTTCAATGCATACTATAAATGCTATTAAAGGACCGGGGGTTCCGGCAGGTAGGAGATGGGCAAATATGTGTTGGGTATTATTAATTCAACCATATAGCATGAAGGTTAATCAAAGGGGAAGGGCAAGACTGAATGTGAATGTTAAGTGGCTAGATCTTGTGAAAATATAGGGAAATAGTCCTATAAAATTATTGAATATAATAAATGTGAAGATGGTAATAAAAAGAAATGTTGTTCCTTTATGGGGGTTGTTAGGCCCTAAGATTCTTTTAAATTCTTTATGAAGAGTAATTACTAATTTGTCTCAAATAATTGTTGTTCGGGTTGGAAGGAATCATAGTGATGTAGGAATAATTAATAGGCCTAGTAAGGTGCTGAGTCAATTGATTGATAAGGACAATACAGTTGAGGTTGGGTCAAATACGGAGAATAGATTAGTTATCATTTTCAGGTTAGGGGTATGTTGTTAATACTTGTTTGTTCTGTGCTTAATTGACTGGGGCGAATGTTAAAGTATATGATTGAGGCAAAAATTAGGTAGATAGTTGAGAAGAAAATAAATAATAATAATCATTTTAAAGGGGATATTTGTGGTATTAAAAAGTATTAGGGCTTAATAATTTGGCTATGACATGGCTATGTTATGATGATTTAACTAACTTTTTTCATTAGAAGTAATTGTCATTTTACTATATTTTGGTTTAAGAGACCATTGCTTACTTTCAGCCATCTAATGAGGCTTCTTGGGCTATGTTTAATATTCAATTGATGAATTGTTGATGCGGGCAGGCTTCTATGACAATTGGCATGAAGCTGTGATTTGCTCCACAAATTTCCGAGCATTGTCCAAAGAATAGGCCGATTCGTTTTGCGTTTATTCCAACTTGATTAAGTCCTCCTGGGGTTGCATCTGCTTTTAACCCTATGGCACCTAATCAAGATATATCCTAATTTAGTATTTGATACACCTTACTACCAAATGTATAGTGTTTACAAGTACCATATTTTTTCTCTCTAAAGAATGTGCTGAATTTTAAAAAAAATAAATGCGATATACATGCTAAAGTAGTGATAATTAGTGCTACAAAATATCAAAATTATTGCTACAAAGATTCGTCTCTACTTATATGGTATAACTTCATTTGCTATTACATGTTATCTTCCTCCAAAAACGATGCATCTAGATATTACTTATTCGTAACAGGTCTTATAACATATCACTTCAATACATAGGCCACAACTCTTCTGACATTAAATACTGCAAAGTGAATATACTACTTAAGAGTTTAATGTCCACATGTATTTCTTACATTTCGTTCTAGAAATAACATATCTATTTATTATTAGTGTCTAAGCAATCGACACATAACTTTCGTGCTTATTGTTTATATTCTGAGCACTTTTAATCATTAGTTCTTCTAATTGTTGTTTTAATGTAACGTTCTAAATTTTGTCTTTCAGTCATCTGATTATGTTTGATTACATCAAGTGAAACATTGTGGCTACAATTTTTGTCAACGTGTCCAAATTGGACATTATTTTTTAATTATTTGGAAGTACTAGATAGTGACTCGTGATGTTTACATATTAGACATCAGATTATATATTCGCTACTCACCCTTAATCAGAAAATATGAACATACTTTGTACATGGAGCCTGTTTTCAGCCTGAGCCATAGATGACTAAGGGCCATAAATACGAAATGTTTTTTTTATTGGTATTTACAACAGAGTTAGTAGCAAAATAATTAAATTATTTACAGTAAATAGCTAATGAATTTTTGTAAAAGAGATAGTGAGTGGTATTATGTAAGAGAAAATTTGAGCAAACCAACAAGGGACTTCAGCAAAATCGATAAATTCGATGAACAACCAAGACAGTGGATTGGATTCCCGCTGATTTCTTGAAAAAACAAAGTGACTGCTAGTTGCTTTTACAATACGACCTGAACATACGAGGGGTATTATTTCAACCTTCGGTGAGATATAACACAAGAATGTCAAGATACACAAAATTTACGTTAATACCTCTGCTAAGTCTCCACGTAGTTCCTTTCTCATTCATTCACTAGTCTAAACGAAGAACCAGTTTTTCTACCCCCTCCTGAAGAAAGTTCCCGGCGGTGTGGTAAGCCTCATCATAGATATGATTTCGTTCTTTTCGAAACATTCGAAACCTTTTCTGTACAGAACACTCTCTTATGAACTCATTTCCGTACACATCACATATATTGCGATGAATTTCGGCCGCGTTCAGTTCTTTAACACGTAACATGGTCAGTGAGATCGAGGTTCCCCAAAGATGCGTTATTACATCTTTTGAAAATTTCCTGTGTGTAATAAGTAAAATTCTAAATAAGATCTCTTTCAAAGTATTCGGTGAAATTTCAAAATGATGACATTTTTGAGGATAAAATCAAAGGAACTTTCAAAATATGTGTTATTTTATGCATTTTGTCATTTAAGAAAATTAAATGTTTTGCCACTAGATCTCAGGGAATAAGCCAGTACGCTTACATTTGTCATAATAATTTGTCCCCATCAAAACTAAAGTTGACGTAATTCGGGATTTCTCAAACAATTTAATAGATTACGAAATAAGGAAGTGGGAACTTTTCGTTGCACCACCCTGAATATAAAGGATGTTGGAAAACAACACCGAGAAACCAACCTAACGATATTCCTAACATGAAAATAACACAAACTGAATAGACTATCGAGGGTGCACAAATGGATAGTTTCGGTGCTATAGGCGCTTCGACATAAAACAATCGATACGGAACCAAAGCCGACGAAGCACAGCGCAGATACTCAAACAATACCGAAGGAATAAAATAAATATGGTGAGCTCATAGCACTAAACTTCTCGCATGAGTAGCTAAAGAATTTAATTATTTTGAGTGCATAAAGCACAATATTACTTAAAATGATACTTT
Organism: Lepisma saccharinum; assembly: GCA_022664845.1. Classification (NCBI taxonomy): domain Eukaryota; kingdom Metazoa; phylum Arthropoda; class Insecta; order Zygentoma; family Lepismatidae; genus Lepisma; species Lepisma saccharinum. The sequence continues at coordinate 64,082 of JAGDQP010000270.1, forward strand.
AAACGCATAAGGAGAGAAACAGATATCTGTTAACGGAATTCAGCTTACGTAAATCAAAGCATCTTAACGTATAAGTGACTTATATTCGCTTACCTAGCTTAGCTCTGCATGTCCTTTCTCCATATAGCACTTACCAATTTATTATTTCCTTGATTAGTGCCATTCCTCCAGCTTTAATTAATTCGGCTAGAATATTGTCTATTCCTGGTAATTTGAAATGTTTCAATTTCTTTACCGACATTACGATCTCGATCTCGCTAGATTCTGGAATCCACGGTTCTGTGGTATGGATTTCCAATTGCTCTGTTTCTTAGCCGTTGTGTACATTAAGAAGTTTGTCGAAATAACTTTTCGCCTGAAGATCTCCACATTCATTTCTAATCGTTCCTAACCTCGGCTGGTAGCCTATTCTTAACGAATTTACCCCTTTGTATAGATCTCGGGTGTTATTTTTCTTTCCGTTTTTCTCTGTCTCCTGAATTTTCTGCGTCAGATATTCTCACTTTTTGTTTCTAAGCCATAGTGCGGCGTTTCGTTTCGCGTTACTGTAGTGGTTGGTATTTGCTTCGCTTTTATTACTTAGCCATCGTTGCCTGGCTTGTTTTCGTTCCTCATGAAGCTTAAGGCAAGGTTTGTTTTTCTGTTGTTTCTTCTCACCTACACGTTCCTTCGCTGCGCTTTTGATTCTTTCACGGATTGCCTCCCACAACCTAATTCCAAATTGGACAATTGGTGCGCAAGGGATTCCCGAAAGTAAATAGGGGATTCACCAAAATTCTTTGAAGTAAAGTTGGTCCAAATACCTTTTCTTTTCGTAACTGAAAAGTTCGAAATTGTCTTATTTAATAAAAATTCTTAGACACATTTCCAAAATAAAACCTGAACAAATATACAAGTATTGATTTTATATAGCAGTTTTCAGGGCGGGTTTCCTTTCAATGATCTGACTATGACTCAATATTTTACGAATGTTGGAAACATGTAAACTCTGTGAAGGACACATACCACATTTCCAACGAAAACTAAACTTCAATGAACTCCACTGCAAAATTACGTCCCTTCGTCAGACTACGATTTACGAGATACATTCATTCGTCAGATAGACAACAATTGGGCTAGTAAAATCAAAATTAGAAAAAAATAGTTGAAACAGAGCTTTACTGAATGACTGTCAAGAATATAATTTGTAGGTTTACAACTGTAATTTTGGGGTTGAGATTTAATTATCTCAACAAAAGACTTATATTTACAGAAATAGAATCCAAAGAAAGGAATAATTGAATTCAAGAAAGTGGAACAAAAAAAAAACTATGACACGAAGACAATAATTAGTAAATTTCCTCCACATGAAAAGGTATCATCTTACTTGTACTATAAGACGTTTGGTTCTACATAATTTAGTTTGTTCGAGTTGAAATGAAACACAATATTTAGGATAATACAACATTGTTCAACATATAAGAACATATACATATTATAACCACGGAATAAATGGATCCTTTACCACATATAAAAGCACTACCGCATTTTAAAATATATTAGCACTCTTCTTGTAATCAAATTTGTCTTTAAATCCTGTCATTAGTTGTTACGTTCTGGTTTCTTCTTGCCCTGCAGAGCTCCTTCATAATTACCATAAGCTTCACGTTTGCTCTTTTTCTTTTTGTTGGACAACACATCTCTTGCACCTCCATTATTAATATTGCCATTCTTGGTATTGGTAGTAGTAGCAACAAGATCAGTAGTAGTAGTAGTAGTAACAAAAGTTGAAGAATTGTAGAAAGAGTAGAAGTAATAAAAAATGTATACTGTAATTTCAAAGCAATAGTACTAGCTCAAACTTACAGTTATCAGAAGTAGAGAAGGAGTATAAAGTGAAGAAAAACTAGAAATTTGATGAAGATACTTAGCCATTCAGGTTATAATAACAGTTCGAGAACCCATATTCTGTTACCACGAAGAAATGACTAAAACATAATTATAATACTGCAAAACGATGTTACATTTCAGGAAATATTTCAGGATATTGTTCAATCCAAAGGACATTGAATAGTTGCTGTTGTGTTTTGGATTAGTTTCATCTGGATGTCATAAAAGAACTTTGAAATCCTACTATGTAAAATGGCACGTGTTCCTTTGTCATTTTCCATGCACATCGACAAAACAGTCGTTTGTTCTTCAAGCACACATTCATTTACTTATTCCATTCATGGATGAAGAAAACAATAAGATATCTCACGTGGCTTCGTTATGCGTACTAAATCAGACTGGCTCAATGATCAATTACAGTTCTTAAGCTGTTCCCGCAGAATCGTGTTTAGTATGATTGAAGAAAACAACCTTGAAGTACTTAGCTTCAATCACAAAATTGAAAGGTCTAGGTAACTTCATTACAGTCAATATGGCACGTAAAGACACGAAGAATCATTAACACCTGGTTTAGGCTCTATACTTATAACCGGTTCAACGTCTTGTTTTACATACTAGGACGTAGATGGCATCCATTGTCTAAGTGCGTAATAAAGCTCACATATCTTCAGTCTAATTATTTTAAAAGCTATTTCGTTTTCGAGAAGAAAATGTGTAAATAACAGCTGACATGTATCACTCATATTCAAATCTTCGTTTCCTCTCCCCTGGCGGATTATGCTGAACGTCTTATGCCTTCTTTTTCAACAATGTTGTCATTTATTTTCATTTGCACATGCTACATCCGCTTTCACCTTGAACAGTACCACTACTTATTAGCAAGTAGTAGTGATAGTCGTTGTACTAGCAACAGCAGAAGAAGAGAAAGTATTGGTAGTAATAGTAGCTGAGAAGGTAGTAGAGGAAAGAGAAGAGAAGTATTGCTAGTATTACTGTTGAAAAACTAGTAATAGTAGTAATAGAAGAGGAAGAAGGAGAAAAAGTAGTAGAAATAATAGAAGTGTACTCGTAGTACCTTAAGAAGAAGAAGAATACAGATAAGAAACTTGAGACGTAAATAGCCAAAATGAGAAGAGAATGGAAATTTGAAGAAATATGAAATATGAAGAAAATTGTTGCAGTCATGGTGGTAATGGCAGGCACAGAAGTGTATACATATTAATAGATGTTGAAAGAATGAAACTGAATTTTGTAAACTTTTGGAAGGATTGCAAGATCCGCTGGATTGGCTTCCAGTATCGTTGAAAGTTTCAACGAAGCATGTAGAGCACGGAGGGGAAATTGCTTAGGATGACATTGTGCTAAGAGGTCTTCTGTAAAAGACCAGAACTTCCGTTAGAAGTGGGCGCAGGTCTTGGAAGAATCAAAGGTTCATATCTGGACTGTCATTATAAAATTCAATTAGGATCCAATGCGACTTTCAGTTTTTCATAGTTTTATCCATTTTGACTTCCCAATATTCCTACTAATCAAAGAGACAACCAGTCTATGAAGTCGACCTGAAATGTTACGAGAAATATATTTTAGACACAAAAATGATAAGTGTACTTATTAACATAGAACTTAATATATGTTTTATAACCTGTATAGGAACCTACGTTCAAATATCATAATGAATTTGGGATAGAATAGCAGATGAAATAAAAGTCGCTTTACCCAAAATTTCGCCTTTAGTTTTCAGTTTTATGAACGGTAAGAAAGAATGAAACTGCAAATGTTGTTCCTGAACTTTGTCCAGTAAGTTCTCTAGGAAGATGACTCAAATTCAAGGTTAACCCTTACACTGCACTTCAAAAAGATTGTTACATGATCCGATACTGAGACTATCTCAACCAAAACTTTTGAAAACGCTACATAAGACGATCTGCACTGTTTTCTGGAAATCTACGAATGGTTCCTCGTGCGACACGAGGCTGATTCTGACTTTTGAAAAGTCATCTTACAAACCACTGAGTCTACATTTAAGCTTCACTGCCGCGTAAAAAGCCATAATTATATTTAACGTGCTATGGAAAAACTACCTGAAATTGTCACTGAAGATTTAAGCATTATTTTTGAAACTTTTTTGCGGTTTTTGTACTGAAGGCGTGATCGGATCATCTCTTTTTGAAGGAACCGTTACCACGTTACCAGCAAACGATATCTTTAAGTATCACAAGAGGTGGCGATTCCAGAACTTGGAACTTACTCTCGTTTTGCCGCGATACAGTTGACGTGGTAAAAGGATGAAACACTCCTTTTTGTAGTGCTTCACATATTATGTTTACCATCACTAGAAGATACCATATAACCAATACACTGAGGTAGTGCCGTTTGAAAACTATAAGCGATATACGAGGTTGGCAACACTGATAACCCAATGGAATTATTTTTTTATATCCCAATATTCACGAATTGCTGCCAAATCACTCTACGAAAACTACATATTAAATTAATGCATGTTTTCTGATTTATGGCGAAATATTCATTGTATTTACTATTGACAGGATTTGATCTGGTTGAAAATATTGTATCTCGTACACGAAGAGGAATCGAACCCATGTGTGTATATGGACTTCTTTCATTGTTTTTCTGTCAGGATTTCGTCAGTAAAATTGTCCCACATAATAAGATACACCCTGTATAGGTTTCGTCTGTTGTTTCAAAGACAGATAGTAGGCCTAGGTAATCTTTAAGGCTCAGAATTTGATGACCTAAAAAAATCTCCAAATAACATCTATACATCTATAAAATGACCATAGAATATATATATATATATATATATATATATATATATATATATATAGAGAGAGAGAGAGAGAGAGAGAGAGAGAGAGAGAGAGAGAGAGAGAAGATATATATATGTATATAAATGATAGGAATATTTTTAAAAAAATGACATTAAATTATTTCCAATTATGTAATCATGTGAATAAATGATTAAGGCGGCATGATATTTGAACGATCAGAAGGAACCTTATTCAAACGAAAAATCACATTGAATATAGGAAGTCTAAACTAGACAGGGCTACGTTCAGGAAATTTAATTTTCTTTTCAGGCTCATAAATTCGACACAAGAAAATATTTAAAAGTTAATTTCTGTTAGGATTATGAACATTCCACTAGTTTAGATGATGTTAGGACCTTTCATGGGAAGAAGATAACTGAAACTTAGCATAAAACTTACAATATTTGCAGATTCTAAAGTAAATGAGTAATACTTGTTTCTGTGTACGTCAGTGATTTAGAAAATTTTATTTTCCACATCAACCTTATTCGGAATTGCAGTACACCAACGAAATGCATGTTATTCCCTTTCAGATCTAAATTCCAGTATAGCTACTACATCAACAGCTCTACATGTCCGATATTGCTCCGAATTTTTGTATGATATTTGAGTTCTAGAATCTAGTCTGATCTGGATCGAAATAAAATATATCTCTTGAAAACTAGTGGAAAAGATTGTTTTTCTTTCTCATGCTACGGGGAATAGACTGGTTAGAAAAAAGAATCAAAACTTTTAGGCTGAAAGTGAATTTGATAACACTATTTTAGCGAGACAATGTGAAAGATTGTTTCATCCAGAAAGGAGGGAGGGAGGAAAATAATTGGACTTTTCATTATTTTTACTTCTTGCTGTGCTTTTGCGGCTGTAAGATTGTTCAATATGTCGGGAGAAACTTGAAATAATTGTAGATTTTAATCGATATTTTTGCGGCCAGTTCCTCAATCGTTTTTAAATATTTCTGGAGAAAAGAACTTGTGACAAGGAAAGAGCTTTTCAGGGAAAATATGCTGGTAAAGTTTCAGTTGCAAGCAATTCTTCCTTTATCTCTTCCAGTGATCTGACCTGATGCTTGGAATCTCTTTCTTCTATCGTTATTACAATCCGTATAATTCGTTTTTAGAATGTATGTACGTGTGAAACATGTAAACAATTCCAAGTAAGCATGAACATGTTAAAAATAAATAGTAATACCTTAAAAACAAGAACATGACCAATAAACCCCCAAAATGGGAAAAAATTAAAAGTGATGTAAAATAGAAATCACGTAGTTTACATTAGTTTATGATAAGAAGGATTTTTATTATACTCGGCATCGTTCTCAAACCTTCAGGAAAATGATGACATTTTATCAAGTTCTGAAGCTTGGTAACCATATTATCATAGTTCTGTAGCAATCTTTAGTTAATACTTTGTAATTTAGAAAGTCTAATAGAGCTGTACAAAGACAACTTACTTTGTACACATTAGAATTCTGTTTAATTCTATCATGAATATACGAGGTAACAGAAACGTTACTGTCGCGCTTTAAATGTAAGATATAAAAGTAGTTCACAGTACCTTTGCAGCGTAGGCATATATGTTTATTTAATTGCGATTTGAAACATTTCCTTAACGGGAACATCTTTGAACAAGTGACTATAGTACTGTATAGTAGTTGCAGCACTTTGCTATAAATATTTGGAATCTGAATATCTACCGACAAGAACGTTTAAAAACACAGTTTTCTCTCAAAGCCATGTGTTTTTTGTTTGTTTGTTGTTGTTATGTTTTTAGGAAGACTATACCCCCGATGACGATATAGCCTAGCACGTTACTAATATGAGGAGGACGTCTCTTTACAATTAGTCTTGTAGGGATAGGCGTGGGCAATGTAGCTACCAGGTATGGTTATGTCCGCCAGTGATTGGGAAGGGAAATATAGAGGCCTTAGCGTTGATGGAAGAAACTATCACAACATTTGTGAGTATGGTAGATAGAGAATAAGTAAAATTATCAGTCAGAGAATTGTCCGGCTAAAGACACAAATCTCCCGAATGTGAAGATATAATCTCTTTAAAATCAATTCGCTGCCTCTGTTTTCAACTGTCAAACGCGGTTCAAGATTATTTTATTGAAGTCCTCGTATAAGCAGTGGATAAGTAGATAATTATTTAGTGATATGAAAGCTGGTGTGAATATAAAACCCGAGCTCTGCGTCTCACATTCCACAATGAAATAGACAGGTACTATTAACGATACCGACGCGAATATTTAAATATACAATACGCCTATGTACTACGTTGATAATGTACTGAGCACGTGTGTCCAAAGATGGTGCACACGAAAATATTTCGTCGTGACACACTCAGTAAATGTCCCTTTTCCTCGACGATCTAGAAAAACCTAAAATGACGGGCATGGTTTTTAAACATTTTTCTGAAGACCTGTCACATTTCGATTGGATAAATGAGCTACCACAAGTCTTGCAGTGCAAGGTCAGATAATGAAGTATGTAAGTGAAACACCAATCTATGATGATGATGATGATGGGCGGAAAGGGTCCGTAATTCCGTTAGAGAGACTGTTTCTACACAGAGATGTTGCACGTGTCGTGCAGCACGAAGCAACACGAAGAATAAGAAATTATCAGTGAAAAAGAATCTGGACATTACTATAATTGAATTTGGAATATTCAGTATATATGCCAGGAAAACTGTTTCTGTAATCCCTACTCAGTAGCCATTTCTTTTTAGACATCCTCCACACCTTTTGATGTTTTCAACACCTTTTGTCTGCAACCCCCATCACTTACGACGTTCGCACTGCCTAGTTTGGGAATGCTGCATGGTAATATATGCATTTACTTGGATAGGAAGGTCATAATAATATATACATTTACTTGGATAGGAAGGTCATAATATAATATAACATGTGGGATGTTTTCTTATTACTTTCACATTCATTAAGGTTTTTTACCGCCTGAGTCAATGTGCGCTGGAGAAATGTTTATACAGGCTGTTTCAGAGCAAAGCACATTACTCTCGGGAGGTGATTCCTCACATCAAAACAAGAAAAAAGTTTCTATGAACATGGGTAAAATTTTACTTCGTTTTGGAGATACAGTGTTTCCAACTTGAGGGTGAAATTCGACGCCTAACAATGAAAGAAAATGAAAATCAGAAACGATGAATTGAAAGAAAATTTCGTTTCACGAAATTAGTTTCTAATAACATGGCAAATATCAAGAGTGAAAAAAGTTATGATAAACAGCATACGTAAAGCACATACCTCAGTGTTACAACCTATTAATGAAACAGAATGATTTTCGCGATCTGTCTCATACTAACTATTTATTGCATTAGGGTACTTCATCCCATGTCTTTTACAGCACTGCGATGCTTTCTTATCGTATGTTATTTATCATCACTAGAGGATGCCAAAACGCGACATAATGTTATTTGAAAAAAATCAACGTTTCACCAGGTTGACAACACTGACAGCCCGGTAATATCTTGTTTTCACTCCTGATATCCACCATGTTCTTAGAAACAAATTCCCGGAAACGAATTCAAAATGCGGTCTGATTTATTGAGAATTATTTTCTTTCCATTGTTATGCGTCGAATTGAGGCTCCAAGTTGGAAAAGCTGACTCTCCAAAATGAAGCAGAATTTCACCCACGTTTATAGAAACTCTTTTTTTTTTTTGTACTTATTTCTATGTCACAAATCACCTCCCGATAGTAATGCACTTTGTTTAGAAACACCCTGTATGAGCTTAAATATAATTATCCTATGGTCATATGCAACACTTCAGTTGTATTGTTTAGGTTGTATATAAGTAAAGCCCGGAAGTTCAGGCATTTATTTTACTTGAAATAGGCAGGTAAATGGCTATCATTATTGCTAAAAGAGGCATTTAAAAAGGCATTATAATTTTTAAAAAACGTAATGCAGCCTCATTTCTTTTAATATCCCATATTAAGCATATCATTCTACAGTAAATCACGATGTTCTTTGTTGGTTGCATATCACCCGAATTTGTTTCTTCACTGAGAACTGTTTTCACTTTTGAAAATGATCTCTCAATGTCCACAGAAGAGAGAGGAGCATTTATAAAAGAGAGTATTACTCACGGGTTCATATCAACGACAATTTAATTTTCACCTTTAAGTACACATATGTTTTAATTTACTCTAGATCCTTATTTGGTCTCTTTACAGATTTGCATTTGTTCTGACACTTCCAACAGTTTGTTTATTGATTCTCACACAATATTTATCGTTGTCACTTCATATATCGTTCATATTTATTGTTGTCAGCTGTCAGTTCATCAGCCAGTGACAAGTCTTATTGCTAAGCATTGTACCAGAGATCCAGAAATACCAAAGTAATAAATGGGAGGCGATACACGAGGTCAGCCAAAATACATAGAGAATCACCCCTAGTCACAATTTCCTCTCCCTGAATTCACGGCTAGGAGACAGCTTAAGGCGACAAAGATATGCCAATGATAAAACAATGGCTAAAATACATTAAAAGGCAGAATAAGGTATTATGTTTAGAAATGAGCAACATAAAATAAAATAGGCAAAAAAGGCAAAATGAGAAACCTCTTTAAACGCTCCCACAATGAGTAAAAAGTTACCTACTATTTATATGCTAATAATTCGCCTTAAGCATGCGTCATGCCAAAACGAAAAGGCATTTTATAAAACTTCCGGTCTCTATATATAAGCAAGGATACGACACGCTTATGTACTACTAGTATATTAAAATATTTATTTCTAAAGATTATATAATTAAGTATTGTTAGAGGGCAACAAATAAATAATATATTTAAGATTCAAGCAATATTAAAGATTATAATTATAATTACAAAATTATAAACCATATTTACGTATTATTCTTCGGTGACCGTATTGCTTCAGGAGATATAATTATTTTTTCCAGCACCATTTCACTCCTATCAGAGATCCTTATTTAAAGTAATTGTTAATGATATAGTTTAATGAACTATGTACTTGAAGATGTCTTCAACTTGGCTTCTGATAAATAATATGATACTCTTTGAAGCATCCTCACAACTGTTCCCTTAGTTTTCTTGTCTAAAAACAACAATATAATTGAAATAAAGAATACTTCTATTCATTTTGTGCATGATCATTGTTATACATATAAAACGGATAGTTATATATTTTGAAAATATTAGGAACAAGAGAAGTAGAAGTAAATAAGAGGAAAAAGGAACATAAAATGTTAAAACAGAAGGGAGAAAAACAGAAGAAGGAAGACATTAAGAGAAAACCAAGAACAACAACAAAAGACAAAATGAAAGTAGATAAAGAAACAAGAGAAACGAAGAATGAAGGAAAGTGGAAACCAGAAAAGAATAAAAGATGGAAACAAACAAGGCAAAGAGAAAATAGGAAGAAAAATGAGGGAAGCGAGAAATAACGATTATTGAAAGGAATGAAATAAATAAATAAAGAACGAACAAAAGAGAAAGAAAGCAAAAACAAAGAAGGATTAAATGGAAGGAAGAAAGAAGCAAAGGAAAGAGAGAAAGATCGATAGAAATTCAAGAAGGAAATAAGCAAATGAATGAAGGAAGCAAGAAAAAAGAAAGAGAGAGAGGGAGAAGTAAAAAGGAAATGAAGGAAATAAATAAAATAAATAAATCGTTAGAAGAACAATATGTAAACAGTGTGATGATAAATACTAAAAAAACTATGATGATTGTGCATTTCATGTTCCTGGAGATGATATAACATGAACCAGCTAGAGAGTGTGAGAACGGAAACTTTGTGGAAGACTGCATAAAGATACATTTAAAAACAAAAGGAGTCGTGATAAATGGAAAGGAAACCAGAAGAAAAAAGAAAGTTTAAACAGCAAAAATAGACCAGCTATTCAAGCATTTGTTTAATGTTTAGAGAAGAGACGTAAAAGAAGGAAATGTAAAATAAGAAAAATCCCTTTCGGCGGGCCTACAGGCTGAGACAGATCTCGAAGTTTTTTTTTTCAAAATTCAAATCTCGCCTTATATTGACCGCTATCGAGAAACTTGTTATTGATTTATAGATTAATACATCATCAAGAGCTTTTCAACGATACCCCACAAGATGTGGTTTTCAAAATTTCAAATTTCCACCCCCACTCCCACTCCCACTCGTACCTCCACAACCCGTGAATCGTTGGTGTCACCGTAAGCTTCCCTCTAGGGAGTACTATAATTTATGCAGACAAAGTTTCTCTCTAAACTCCATAGGGGCTGATATATCTTTTTTCAAAATTTTAACCCCCTCCCCCGACCACCCTCTTGGGGCGATTTTGCTCATTGACGAACTTATCCGAGCTATTAAGCCTAGAAACAACGTATTAAAATTTGGTTCAAATATCTTCAAAATTATGGCCGCTAGCGTGTTAATATATATACATAGATATCGTACCGATCTCAATAGGTAAAAATCTACCTAAAAAGAAAGATGACAATATCACTCAAACCTTCAAGTATTACAAATTATCTAACTTGTTATAGGGTAAATAGAACCTAATATTGGAAAATATTTTGTATTAGAAATACTAACTTAGTATTTCCAAATGTTACAATTTAGTACGAACAACGTAAGAGACACTAATAATTAAGGGCTGAGCTGTTTTACAATCTGTCTTCTACACAAGAAATTTCAGCAAACAGTAAGGGAATTAAAGCTAGCTCAAAATATAGAGCCTTTCGTTGACGTGGAAAATGAACTAGAATGAGTCTCTAAGGATGTCACGAGAATTTTTCATGCATGTCAGTTTTATTTTTAATTTGTCCATATTTTGTTTTGTTTTTAGTTTATTTTACGTGTGGTTCGTGATCAACAGCAATGCTGTTTGATTGATTTGATTTGATTTACTGATTGATTTATTGCCTTCCTTAGACCAATACATTGTACTCATTTGCATATATGATATAGAACATGTCCATAATAAGAATACATAGATTTTTTTTCAAAGAATACACAGAGAATTAAGTTTCGGAGCATTAATTGGACATATATGTGGCATACATTCACTTTCATTATCACCTGTTTTCTTTTCCCTTATAATAGTTAGTCTTGCAAGTACTCATCAATTGTATAGTAAGTTTTATTTGTCAACATTTTCTTAACTTCACGACAAAATATATTGACATCGTTATGTTCTTTAAAGTTTATGACAATTTATTGTATAGGGCTATACCGCAGTAATGCGGTGATCTTTCGAAAATTTTCGTTTTGTGGGACCTTTGTCTAATGTTGTTTCTCTTTCTTGTGTCGTGTCTATATTCGAGTGTGTAGTGTAGCCATCAAGGTTACTTTTTGTCAACTTTAACACCTCGTATATGTATAAACATGGAACTGTTAGCAAGTTGAATTGCCTTTTCTGTAATCTAAAAACTGTCGATAGCTCACTTGAGGATCCCCAAAAGAGAATACCATATTTTGCTCTCGAATAGACCATAATATAAGGATATCAATGCTTCTTTATTTAGAAGAGTTGAGATGAAGATATTAGATGATAATGTACGACATAGATTTGTTATAGGAGTTTTCCAATTTAGTTTGTCGTTAATATATAGCCCTAAAATCTTAGTACTTGTGACACAATCCGTGTTGGTGTTACTTATGATTAATTTAGGATAAGCTGGGACAGCAGTATACGAAGGAAAGAAAAAAAGACAATTTGTTTTATCGGCATTTAGAATTAAATTTTTATGATAGAAAGTTTATTTACAGCAGCATTGATGTATTCTTGCAGTTCTGAAGCATTATTGCCTTTAACTAAAATATTGGTATCATCAGCATACATATAATCCCCTGGTCAATATGTGATGGAAGATCATTTATATTTATGAGGAAAAGTAACGGGCCCAGACTGATCCTTGAGGAACACCTAAATTGACAAGGGAGGGTTTGGATGTTATTTTCTGTTTAAGTATGTTTTGATCCGTTTATGTGAGTTCAATGTACTGATGTATTTTTTTTAAATATGATGACAACCATTCATTAGTAGTTCCCTGTATCCCACACGAAGACAATTTCGATAAAAGAACTGAATCATTAACACAATCGAAGGCTTTGCTTAAATCACAATATATTGAAAATGGATATGATTTATTGTCAATAGCAGATACTATTCCTTGTATGTAATTTGGGATAGCAGTAGTAGTAGATCTGTTTTCTTAGGAATCGATGTTGTGATTTAGAAATAACTTTGTTTTGTTTCAGATGAGATAATAGTCTGTTTTTCATAATACTTTCTATAATTTTTGAAAATTTAGATGAGAGTGATATGGGTCGATAATTTTCACAATTACGTTTATCCTCTTTTTTATGTAGTGGTCTAATTAGTGACCACTTTAAATTCTCTGGAAATTTACCATGAATAAATGATACATTAATTAAATCAGACAATGGCGTAGCAATAACATGTATACATCTCTTTATTATAAACTCAGGTATTTCATCAGGTCCTGCAGAGCTACGGCCTTTAAATTTCTTTACGATAGCGATTATTTCATACGGGTCTGTGGGTGTAAGAAAGAAGGAATTTTATGCATGCAATATTGGAAAGAGCTCGTCTAAAAACTTTGCATCATTTGGCCTTGCATTAAGGAGTACAACATTGTTGAAGATAGAGTTGAATATCTCTGCAATTGTATGTGGGTCATTGCAGATCTGATTATTTTCGATTTTAAGTTCTATATTTCCTCATATAGGTTTCTGGTTTTATCAAGTTCCACGCCATTTTTGTTTTATTTATCTGCTTTATTTATCAGGTTGCTATAATAGGAACTTTTTGTTTGCTTTATGACCTTCCTATAAGTCTTCTTGTAATTTTTAAAATACTCAATAAATTTTATGTCAGTAGTTTGTTTGCTTATTAAATTAAGGGTTTTCATCTTTTGACATGATCTTCTAATGCCATTTGTGGTCCATTTATTTCTCCTTTTGTGGTTTACTCGTACGGTTATAAGTGGGAAACATTGATCGAACAGTAATTTAAATTTAATTAGGAACAGTTTAAACATTTCATCAACTGAAATAAACTTAGTTGCAATATGCTTGACCAGTCTTCCATTTCTAAGCACTGAATAAAACTGTGAATATTTTTTCTCTAAAATCTCCTTTTTTTTATTTAATTGTATGATTTTTAAGTAGAAAAGTTTTGAATCGTGATAACTTGTCCTAAATAATTGTTGAACACGATCTTTTTGTGAAGTGTGTGGGTGATATTATTATCGCGGTTAAGTTAAAAGAACTTAAGAGATTCAAAAGCATTTCGCGTTTTTTTTGCTTGGTGTTTGTATATCTATATTAAAATCACAGCATATTATAATTGTGGGGTACTTCCTATTTAATTATTCAACAACACTTTCGTATTACGTAGAAAAATATAGAGGTCTGAGTCAGGAGTACAATAGATAACTAATAAGGCTAAATTTACTTCAGAACCTTCTATAATAGTTGCAGTGTATTCAAAATGTTTCTCCGGGATCGTGGATCGTCTTTATACTTAGATTTATCATAATTGCATATATGTGTTACTGTTACATCACGTATGGTTTCTTTCAGGTAGTCAAAATATTTGATACTCTTCTCTGGAGTTACATGACATGATCCTCGAAATATTTGCAACTAATCTGGTTGACAGTTCATTATTGTCCCTTCCCACTAGATTAGAAAGCCAATCCCGTCCTGGGTTGATCTACACATCCATATTAAAGGGAATCCCCAGTTAGCAGACTTGATTAGACCATTTATAATGCACTTCTTATTTTTTTTAAAAAAAGTTTGGAAACCTCTCTCTTTTTTAAATTACCGAAAACCGAACTTATAGTTGAGAGTTCCAAAATGAGTGTTTTATGTCTTTGATGCTTGACGCATTGGCATTGGATTGCTAAATATTTTAATAGCGGTTGATTTAGAGTCTCTTCCATCTAGTCTCAGTAACTTCTACTAACACGCTTTCTCTTATAAATTCTTTCTATTATTCTGATTCCCCCACATGTTGAGTAGAAAGAAAAACCCTGATGTTCAAACAAACGTACCGTAACGAAAGTGATGATGGTTAATCTCACCCCACAGAGAAAATGTTAATTTTATGGCTTTAAGGAACAACAAGAAATATATTGTTTGATGATTTCACATTAGAAGACTGTATGCAAGACTGTGAAAACGCTGAATAGTGGTATCTAAAACAGTTCTCTAAGGGAAGGTTTGGAAAGTTAAGTTAGTCTCAGTTGAAACTACAGCATATAACATTATTTTCACATAGCAGGGGCACCTGAAAAATACATTTGTTCATAGTATGGTGCCGTCATGGCATATATAAATGTTAATAAATATTCATCGCATCACTAGAGAATACTTAAACCTTATTATGTTTAAATAACTGTACAGAAATGCAAGTGATCAATTTCAACCAAGAATGATCAATCTCACCCAACTCCACGGAAAGTCAATTTTGCCAAGCTAGTGCTTATTATGCATTGAGGAAATTACTAATGAGTTGTCTCTTATAGATACAGTCCACCAGAATAGAACGCGCGATTTTTTTCAATTAAACATTGACATGTAATGTAACAGAGAAACAAGAGGTAAATATTTCATTTCATAGAAATAAAAGAGACCTATCCAATAGTACAGAAGGAATACCTATGGATTCTTCCATGTTAAGCAAAGAAGATAAACAGAGTTTGGAAAGGAGTTGGATTTGAGGTGAAAGAAAGTCTCATCAGTAACACTTCAACGATATTTGTGTCTTCAGAGTGAAGTAACCATAAGTCATTAGCAGTTCAATTAACTAACTCAGGTCCTAAAGAAAACATAAAAAAAAAACGTTAACGAATAAACTCCACTAATTATCTAGAAGCGAATAGTATAAAGAAACGCAAGCACTATGGAAAAACTACAAATAAGAAAATAGTAAAACGATGTACAAATGTGCGATTCTATTTTTTAAAACATTTCAAAACTGATAACAATAATAATGTTCGTTCTGCATTAAGTAAATGGAAACATAAATGAAATCTTGAAGCCAGTGATATTCAACGTAACAAAATTTGTATTGTTCATATGGGTGTGTTTGTGAATAATGTCCTTTAGTGTAGCAAGACGTTTTGTTGAGCGAATAAATATATTAATTTGCTACTATAATTTCGGCGTATCTCTTTGAAAAGTGAAAATTCAAGACTTACAATTTTGCTACAAGGGAACGATATTCAGTGTGCACACAGTAGTGGAAATGTATGTTTCCTTATTTAACAGACATTTTACGAATATCGGTTGCATAGTTTAAAATTAAATTCTTAGGAAAGTTGTACCTCAAAGAAATGTTATCAAACTATTAGGCCTACATTACCCCCAATGAAAATATAGTAAGTTGAAATACAAATTCTAATCTGTATGCCAGGATATATTGTACAATCTCAGAGTACCTAAGTACATGCAAGCGTCATTTTCAGTTCTTAATTATTCATTAATTTTACCCTACCAATGACAATATATACATGAAAAGTAATCTAACGACTTCGAGTGTGGTAAAGTATTTCAGAAAGAACAATCATTTTATTTCTGGATGTTTTCTTTCGAAATTATCAGGAATGTTTTTCCTAATGCTATTGCGTGTTTTACAGAACCTACGACTACTATTAATTTTGAAGAGATTGTATACTATCCAGACTGTAGATATTACCAACCCACCAAAGACAGTATTTCGTTCAGTGCACTATTAACTTGTAAATTATTTTGAATTTTAATGTTGAATTTATGGTCATTAAGGAACTTTGGTTCAGATCGGGATAGGGTAAGCACAGGATGTTGGAACGAGGTCGTTCAGGTCCTAGTTTGAAGACATCATCCCTGCATTTATCTGGCGTGAGTCCAGAAATACCATGGGAGAACCTCAATCAGGATGGGCGGCAACGGGTCGTACTAGGTAGCTAATCCAATACTCTTTATGAACTGAGATACGAGGTTGGTTCTAGAACCTTGAATGAACTCTGACAAAAATGGCTGCTATCCTCAGTCCTTTACATATTTGGAATAGATAGTGGCTATAAGGACGCCACGTCGTTAATCCAATGCAAGGGCTTCTATTACACTGCCACTATTACAGCCCCGTGAGCTGTGCAGGAACCCGATGAACTAGGAGACAAACCTAAATGCTTCCTTTCCTTCCGCTTGCTGAGAAACCAAAGGAGTCAAGTGAAGGAACCTTCAAAATGACTATACAGACGAAGCATTTTGGACGCTGTACACTTTGCTAATATAGCGACATCTTTGAAAAGCATGAGTAATTAAAAACGCAAACAACTGTATAGCGGGACGAGTGTTACTAACGATTGCTTTGTTTGATAATAAATACGGAGGAAGTCGAAGGTTTTTCGAGACCAGTGGGCAGGTCTTTCATTACAACTATCAAGTAAATAATATGAACAAGAAGGATCCTCCTGAATACCAACATGTCCTATTTTACGTCGTAATGGCGGAATGCACCTACAATTGACATTATTAATGTACAAAGATGAATAGTGCTCACCGTTATCCCGTGGTTTGGGTCGCAAAATTCTGTAAAGCACGAAGTGGTCGTAGCTCAATTGGAAAAGTGCAGGACTTTCAGTTTGTGGGGAATGTAAAATAAAGGAGGGTGTAACAGGAATCATGCACGGTTTCTATCGATTTTTCACCATATAAAGTTTTAAAGTTTGGGGTATTCTCGAGAATTTGGTGGTGAAACCCCCACAGGGGTTTGGTAGAATCACTGGTAGAGCGTTGAACTGGCATTCTGGAGGTCCTAGATTCGATATCAGCGACTGACTATCCTGACAGGTTGAGGGGGAAAGCGAATCCAATTAATTGATAGAAGGATTCTGAGACGGAAAGACGGAACCAGAGGAATTGAACTGAGAGGAGTTAGTTCGTCTTAAAAAACCTGCTGATTTCGGCTTGTCTTGAAAGTCGCTGGTATCAGATCGGCAATAGGTAGGCAGTCGGTATCAAACCTCATGGACCAAGCTGACGTAGCTCGTAGGTAGATTTGGTTAGCATTCGGGACGTCGTGGGTTCATTCCAGCGGCCTGCAGTACAGGTTTTTCAGGGTTTTCCACATTCACACGAAGAAAATGCTTGAGTGGTACCTTCAAATTAGACCCTAGCCGACACCTACCCTCATCCTTTCACTTCCCCTGACCCGGACTGAGCCTTAGATGCCTGAAAGTCGTAAATAAAGTTCAAGTTCAAACCTCACGGGCGACTATCTTGACTGAGATTTTCCAGGGTTCTCCTCTTTACTAAGCTAATACCGGAATGGCCCTTAATTAAGATCCTGGCCACTACTTTTCCCATCCTTTAGTTTACCATATCCTGGGCCGATTCAAACATTCTTAAAGAAGTTATACTTCAATTCAATTCAACAAGAGGCAAGTCGACGCAATGTTTTTCTTAATTAGATCATTTATTGTAGTACTTTTCTAGTTGTATTGTGGTACTTTTATATTGTGGTACTAGTTCATAGGTGGCGCTAGTTTCCACAAGAAATAACTGAACGATGCAAAGATTGCGGCAACGAAAGATGCATCTAGCGTATCCTTCGCCGAAGGAGGCAGAAAAATGCACAAGGAAAGGAGACTACTTAAGATGGCCGAACTTCCGGTAAAAATGGAAAAAGGAGATGAAGGATGCGTTTAAGATGTCACCTAGGTCGAGTAAGCCTACAGTTCGTTCACTGTTCCATTACTTCCGTAGATTCAGTTCCAATTTTACTGATAACTGATAAGCAAAAGTTGTGTGCTGCCAATAGCCTTTTGAAATCGTTTGCCTTCAGCTGACTCAGAGGTCTAGGCAGTAGATCGTCGCCTTACTGCGTGGCCAAGGTTCGATCTCTGTGCAAGCCAACCATTTTTAGTTTTTCAAGGAAACTGATTATAATTTATTCATAAATGCTCCATTCTACTTTTGTTGGTGATTTAATGATGTTCAGACGACATTGAAGTACAGTAGTTCCTCTGATGTGGTCTTTAAAGCCGAACTAATTTGTTGGTGTAATCACGTGGTAGCGTTAGTACAAGTAGTGAAGACTCATTTTAATATAGTGTTTTATAGTGACAAGTTACTGTGGTAGGAGAATACAAAATCGCGTTTAACTTTCATCAAAATATTACACTTTTGGTAATCCTTACAAGGCCACATAAATTACTAATAACATAATTTATTTTATTTGATTTTGAGTCTTTTATTTAAAATCTTGTCTTTCATTCACTAAAAATACTTTACGCAGTTTCTGATGTTTGAAATTTTATGTAGTTTTGGTTAGTGATTTAAAAAAAACTGAGAAATTGAACGGCGGAGAAAAGTTATATATATATATATATATATATATATATATATATGTATGTATTCGTGCTACTTTTAAAAAAAAATTTTTTTACTATTTCGGGGCACCTAACATGACTTTTAGGAGGGTATGCTGTGGGTAATCGAAGCTACCACCGAAGCCTCAGCTTGTAAACAATCCGTGCAGAAAATATTTACATTTTTTACATGTATTTTCCAACCCCGCCAAAGTATCGATTTTTGTTATCGCAGTCTGGGACAAAAACCTGCAGGCTATAACAAAAGCACAGTTGCGCGTGGGATGGGAAGGAGGCTTTCGGATAAAATACTACCAGGCTTTAGTTTCTTGAAATCACTACCTGCCTGTGTATGGAGTAGTCACGGCAAATACAACTGACGAGCGAACCAAATACAGGGCATTTAAATTTTGTCCTGTGCTCCATGCTAGTGCGTAGCTAGAGAAATAAAAAATACAGAGATGGAAATTGTACCGTAATTACCGTATTAGTACGTTAATTTTATCACCTGTGCGGTGCAAACTTCATTACCGTGCGAAAATGGTTATTATTATTATTATTATTATTAAATTCGCCTTAGTAATTCATCTGTCTTGTTCATAGAGAAGTAGGTGCTTATTTCGATGAGGAATAAAGAAATGGGAAGAGGCTTTATTTTAACAACTTGGTGTTGTGAGCTTTAGTTGTGAAAAGACCATAAATTCAACTCAGTTAAATTCAGTTGACTAGCTTGTTAGAATGTTCACAAACAAGGAGATAAGAATGGATTTCATGAACGGGTAATTATCCCGCTATTTGCAAAATACTGGAGTGTTTAAAGAGGAAGGTT
Organism: Lepisma saccharinum; assembly: GCA_022664845.1. Taxonomy (NCBI): domain Eukaryota; kingdom Metazoa; phylum Arthropoda; class Insecta; order Zygentoma; family Lepismatidae; genus Lepisma; species Lepisma saccharinum. The sequence continues at coordinate 83,968 of JAGDQP010000270.1, forward strand.
GGGGGTAATAGCCCCGGAATGTTTTCTCGAGGTTTCGTTATTTTGAAAGAAAATGCAAGGTTACATGCCTTGAACATAATTCGACTATTTAGCTGGGATGTGGAACTCCACTCTCTCTACAGTCCCGACTTATCATCTTGTGCTAATCGCATGTTCGGTTCGATGAAGTTGGGTTAATAAGGGAAGCGCTTGCATCGGATTCGAACTGCAAAATGAGAGTAAAGCCCACTTATGTATCAAAAAGCCCTCATGTTTATAACAATCTTATAACACTTTCATTTCAACGATCTGACGACGACACATTATCCTACCAATGTAACAAACAAGAAAACTGTCAATGGCACAAACAACTTTTTCAACGGGAAAAGAAAATTTGATGAGATCTGCTGTAAAATTACGTCGCTTCGTCAAATTACGATCTATGAGATACGTTCCTTCGTCAGGTTGACGACGATTGGTCTAGTAAAATTACAATCAGATATCAACTCCAAGGAATTCACAGCTACACTGTACGACTGTCAATGTCATAATACAGTATGTTTACAACAACTGTAATTTGGGGTTTCCACTAATAATCTCAAGAAAAGACTAATATATCCAGAAATATAATGTAAGACAAGATTAATTAAATTGAAGTAACTGGAATTAAGCAATAAAGAAGTAAATACAATATAATTAATAAATTCGAACGAGAAGATCACGCATTCTTTATCTTACAAAAAGACGTTTGTTCCTACATAATTTTCGGCATTTCTGTTCAAATTAAACACATTTTTTTTTAAATATAACACAACAAGACCAAATAAATAAATAAACAGTTGATTCAGTATATAAGAAAGAACACATAAAACATTTAATGACGATGGAATAAAATGGATGCTTTACAGCATGTAAAAAATGCAGCAGACACAAAATATTTTTAAGAATGACTTTCTACTTGCATCAAATTTGTTATTAAATCCTCCCTCATTAGCTGCTACCGTAACTAATTCATCTGGTTTATTGTTCCTCTGCAGAGCTCCTTCATAATTATCATAAGCTTGAATTCCTCCTTTTTCTTCTTCTTGGACGACACATCTTCTGTATGTCCCACCTTAATGATATCATTTTTGGTAGTGGCAGTAGAAACAACAACTGTAGTAGTACTGGTAGTAGTAATACCAGTAAGAAAAGTTGCAGATATATAAAACTGGTAGAAGTAATAAAAAGTGCCCATAGTTCTGTTAGAATAATTAATTCTTCAGTACTAGAAGAAAGGTAGAACAAGTAGAAGTAGAGTGGAAGAATAAGATGAAGGAAGGGAGCAAATTGAAGTGGTTCTTTAGCCATTCAGGTGACAATAACAGTTCGAGTACTCGAAGTTTGCAATCACGAGAAAATTGCTAGAAAACAAGGGCTAAACTGGATATATATTTTCCATTTCAGGACACCAAATTGTTTAGTGTAAAGGACACCAAATAATTGTGGTTGCTCTTTGGATGGTCTTCGACTGATTGCGATGAGAGGACTTTAAAATTCTAACATCACTGGTAGCTAATTACTATTAATTGAATGTGAAATAACAGTCCTCCGTCCTTTTTAATGGCCCCTGCGCATGGACAAAAGAGTCTCTTTCTCTTCAAGGACATATACATTCATTTACCTATCACAATAATCGATGACAAACCAATCAGCCATTTCATGTGACATTGTCATACTAATAGATTCAGTCATACAATCATTAATTACCATTTTAAGCTGTAAATGCAGAATGGTGTTTATTATGATTGAAGGAAACACCTTTGTAGTACTTATCTTCTATCACAAAATTAAAAAGTCTACGTGACTTCGTTACAGTATATAATGATGACACATAAAGTCACGAACAATCACAAGCACTTGATCCAGGTTCTACACGTATCACACATTGTATTTGTTGTTTTGCATAGTAGCGCCAAAAATGCTGATCCAATGCATCCACTGTCCAGGTTCTTAATTAAGCGCCTCATTGTAACCGCTGAGAAATCTTTCTTTCGTCCGAGAAAATAATGTTGAAATAACGGCTATTGTGTATTCCTCAGATTTAAAACTTCTTTTTGTCACGTCCTTTGGCGCATTCTGAAGAACTACTGCCTTCCTTCTCAACATTGCTCTTATTAATTTCATTCTTATAGTTCAAAACACCTGCTTTCACCTTCAGCATTACCACATTGTGTAAAAGTAGTGATAGTCCTTTTACTAACAAAAGCAGAAGCAGAAAGAGTAGTTGTAGTAGTAGTAGCAAAGAAGGAAGTAGAGAAAGTAGAAGAGAAGTATTCCTAGTATTACTGTTGAAAAACTAGTAATAGTAGTAACAGAATTGGAAGAAGAACAAAAAGTGGTAGAAATAATAAAAGGATACCGGTAGTACTATTACTTAATAGTAATAGTACTCGTAGTACTAGAAGAAGAAGGAGAAGGAGGATTAGAAGAAGACATTTACGAAGTAGATTGCGGGAATGAGAAGACAGAGGAAGGGAAATTTAGAGAAGTATTAAAAGGAATGTTGCAATCCTAGTGGCAATAGCAGGCACGGTAACTCACACATATTTATAGATGGTAAAAGAAACAAACTCATTATTGGAGAATATTCTAGCCTTTACAAGATACACTGGATTGGCTATCAGTATCGTTCGAAGTTTCAACGAAGCATGTAGAGAACGAAGGTAACTTTGTTTACGATGACACTTGGCTAAGAGGTCGCCAACAGACGAAGCAAATGGAAAAAGACCAGAACTTCAATTAGCAGTGGGCCACGCTTTGTAGGAATCATCGATTTAAATTCTGGGCCTAAATTGTACTAGGCACTCAAGCACTCAAGCTGGCTTTCAGGCTTTCCCAGTTCTATCCAATTTTGGTATCCAGTATTACCACCAATCTATGATTTCAATCTGAAATGTTACAAGAAAAATACTTTACACACCAAAAGCAATAAACAAATTTGTTAACATTAAACGTAATTTATGTTTATGAGCTGAAGGAACTTCTGGTCATATCATGAATGTGGGATATCATACAAGGTAAGATAAAAAGTAGCTTTCACCAAAAGTGTATTTTTGAGTTTCAAGAATGGTAAATGCACATCCCGTTGACAGGGTTTTGAAACTTAGACCATTTCGAGTACCACTTTACCAAACACTACACGAAGATGATCCGCGCCGATTTCTAGACTTGTGAAAATGTTTCTTCTTACGATACGAAATTGGTTTTGAGCTTTGAAAAATCATCTTACTGATTGAGGAAACCTACTTTATGTTAAACTGTCGTGTAAACCACTATACTTCTATTTACTGACTAAATGAGAACGCATGTAAAATTATAACGAAAGGTTTCAACAGTCCTGTTGAGACTGTTTTATGTCCATTTGTAATGTAGCTGTGACTGAACCATCCCCTTTCGTTGCAAGAGGTATCTATCCTAGAACTTGAAGATAATCCTCGTTTTGCCGTGCTATTATTGACATGGCAACTGGAGAAGTGCCTCATTATAATAAAAAAGTAAAACTCTAAACACGTAATTTTAGAAATTGATAGGTTGTGTTGGCACAAAAGAATGGTCATGGGCATGTTTATTATTGATTGGAAGTATTGTGAAAGATAAAGGTGTTGCTATGAAACACGTAATATGAATCACTCGCGACAGTTGATCGAAGAGTCGTTCAAGAACTTGAATAATAATCTTACGTTATGTCATCTGTAAATCAGTGTCCAAACGATTGAAATGGGAATAGAGAATCATGGTTTCCATTTAGAACAAATCTTGTAATGAAATGTAAAAGATAAGGAAACTGTTCTATTTTTACATTTCGGGGGAAAGCAAGTTTTATCTCACCCTGTATTTTTTCATTTATGCCTTGTCTTGGGAAAGAGGTACCAATAGTATACGTTAATGTCTTATCATATTACCACTGTCAATACAAGTATTGTATTCTTCTGTTAAAGTTGAGAAAAAAACATTCCCAAACCTCACCTTATTAGTAAAAATAGCGAACCTCTGAACTCGTGGTTCACAGTGTTCACACGCGGTGGAAATCATTGAAAACAAGACTAGAGAGCTGATTCTATTAAGAAAGGTAGAACTTTGTGATAAATTAAAGTGTCTTCCAGTGTTTCAAATACAAAGTAGTCTGTAGCAAATATGCAGAAAAGACATAAATCCAGCTCGAACAGAAAGTCACCTCTTCTAATATCAAATGCTTATAATACTCTGTTGTCGGACAATGAAGTAGACCATTTGCATGGGATGATAGATGAAGGTTTTATTGGACTCGATTCCATCATTTATTGTCCGGGATCTTTTAAAGGACGGGGGAAGAGACTGCGGTGGCGTATAAAATGGCAGAGTATGATGAAACCTTTTTCGATAGATTGTTTGACAGTAAAGAGCATAATCGGGTGCGGTGTTGAATTGCAGGGTATTAGTACATACTGTATGAATTGAATTTATTTTAAGGCCTTTAGGCAAGTATGGCTCAGGCCGTATGGATGATGATGGGATGAATTGGTGAATGAAGAAAGTAGGAGAAAACGGGAGCACCCCGAGAAAACCCACGCACATGGACATACTGTATGAGATTAGACCATTATGTCGTTATGGTATATCGTCTTCACCCGAGTAGCACATACACGTCGGCCGTTCATGGGACCCATATCGCCCCACATCGTTAATGCGGGCGAAAGAGCGGCCCGCTTGAGCCCACGTCAATCGATGTGGGATCGACATCGATTATCGGTGTCACTAATTTTCCTATTTTTTAAAACTATAGTAAGTATTGTGCAAAGAATAAATCGATTTTTTTTACAAAACTTCTTGTTCATAATAAAAAAAAATTAAAAATAGAGCACTCGTCATGGAACCATATCGATCCATGTCGTTAACCGATATCTATAGGAATAAAGAAAAGATAAATATGAGTATTGTGTATATAACTGTATTGAGGCTTTGTATCCATACTGAAGTTAAATAAAATAGGCTGACAAATCTTATACACTTAACAAGGTAACAGTTTCGGTGTTCTATGAACACCTTCCTTAGACGAAACACTCTCATACGCTAATCACTGACTGATTGATAGTAATTCCTAGGCCCGCAGGGCCATCGGGGTGGGATGGAGGGACTTATGACCCATCGGGGCTAATTGTATCCTAATACAAATAAAGAGATTTGGTTTGTATTATTAATGTGATATTATTTAGTTAGGAATGGGGTCCTCAAACAGGCCACAACGTATCGCAGCAAGCAAGTTCCAGGGGACCCACCGAGTCTAGTTGGCTTGTGGATTAATCCTTATTGTCTGAGATGAAGAGGCCAGGAAATAGGTGACCGTTGGCATCATTTGACTATTAGGTAAGTGGATTTAACATTTGGTTATTTGGTGAACGTTTGTTACTGCGGGGATGAACTTACGAGTTATATAAGCCATAGAGTTAGTTAGTTGGGTTCGAGTTGCAGGGAAGCAAGAATGTGGAGAGGAGTTAGTAATTTTTATTTTTTTTACTTTAACTTGGTGTCGTTACCACCATTTGATTTATGTTAAGTGGCTGTTGCATCCTAGGCAAGATTTATGAAGTCGCAGAAAAATATCTGCGCCGTGATAGTTCATAATATTCAAGAGTATGATAATAATTCCTGGTATGTTATATTGTGGCGTTTTATAATATAGCTCGTGAGATGAGGTAAATTGGCTTGGATGATTTTTTATTTTTTTTTTTTTGTATTTGGGTGCATTAATATGTGATTTGCGTTTTTCCAGCATGTAAACGTCAATTGGAGTCATTTGTGTCTTGTATAATTCTAGTTTGTTTTCTTTCCACATATGATGTGTATATCTTATCCAGTATCGTTCAGACTTTTCAGTCTGTTCTATTTTTGTTTTCGAGTGGTACATCTCATGTTCATAAATGATAATTACGCGGAGAATTGGATTGATAGAGTCGGGTTTCATAGAGTCTGGGAGCGTAGTAGACTAGACCAATTTTCGAAAATTCTGACAGTAGGAAGCATTTTTTAGGAAAAGCGGGCAAACAGCATTTTCTGAATGTATTTGGTGTGCTGATTTCAAATATTTTGTTTTCTACTCTCGATTTTGAAGTTATGTGATTCAAATCGCTAAAAACCAAAATGGCGGCCAAACAAAATGAACTCCTTATAACTTTTGAAGGAGCAGAAAGAAAATAGTGATCTTGATGGCAAACATTATGTTTTGGATATGCTGAATACAGATATGTTGTTTTCTTCTCCGCATTTTAAGTCATTCCCTCCAAATCACTAAAAAACAAAATGGCGGCCATAGGAATATGGCTCATATTTTTCCTAGACTTTACTATATTTCTAAAAACTTTACTTTCTTTCTGCATTAATTTTACTTCATTACTTATGAAATTTATTGTTTCTGGCCATCCTCTTAAGATACTTCTTTAGTCTGGAGGTGGAGAATGAATTTAAAGGAAGTACAAGGTAGAGATATTTAAGATAACACAGATCAGAAAAGCATTGTTTCATCTGCAATCCCCCTTGACTCCAACTTTATGAATTTGAAAGGAGAGTATTTTAACAAGAAAAGTATGAAGTTATGTTTGGCAACACATAATTGTTGGTTAAAATATAAAATTAATTGGAAGGGCGGCAACAGCACTATAGCTTACAACCGTCCCGACTCCTGATATAATTGTAAGTTTATTCATGAACAGACAAGGGTCCTATTGTACATTCTACGTTGTAGTTTCACATTTAGATATATGTGGTAAATAACCATTAGGGAAACTAGTAATATAAACATTCTTTGACAATAATATCGATAGCGCCGGTAAATAGAAAAAGAAAGATAAAAGACGATTTCTAGACAGTAATGAAGAATGTAGTAATTCCTGTACTGATAGTTCCAACGAGGGTAGAACGGAGAAATTGAAGCAGTTACTAAGCAGGCGTTCTCGTTACATTACATATGAATTATAAATTAAAATTACACATTGGAAAGTTTCGGTTGTAAGATCTAATGTGATTTCTCAGATCATAAGGGAGAAGATAAAATTTTGGTTAACTTTATTTTCTATGGGCAATGTTATTAACTTCTGACTTCAACCTGTCACGATTATACGATGGTAACGCTTGTTAAATTTCACAAACATCCATTGCCCAGGTAGAATTCAAACCCGCAACCTTGGAGACGCTGGCCTAATGCCTCAGACCACACGAATACCTCGGTCGGCTATAAGGGGAGAAGAGTCTAACCGTTATCATCAATTATTGAAATTTGCGGGGTTTCAATTAAGGAATTTTTTGCCTGACTAATTGCAGCTGAATGATTTTCTGCATTAGCGGATGAAACTCCTAATATCACCTAGATGGGAAAACTTAGTTGTTAACTACGTCAATGATGAGTATGATCTCTTAAAAAGCAGTTTATGCACTGACTCAGTAACAATCTGGCAGATCTTCCCCTAACGTGGTGTTGGCCGGAACATTTTGAAGAAACAATGTCGGGATTTAGCGCAAACGATTTGTCAAATCTGATATACATATATTTTGGTGTTAATTCCGAGATCTAATTTAATAAGAATATGATGGAAGTAGCAGTTATATATATATATATATATTGAACACATACTGTAATAGTACCCTTCTGCAAGACACTTACTCAATGTGGGAGTATTTAAGACTCATATTCTATTCATATTCATATCATATTCTATTGATATTGAATTATTTAGAAGCAAGGAACTATATTTATATTTACTTATATTTTATGTCCGCTTACGGAAAGCGCATTTTTGTGGGATTATGGAGAGTGCAAATGTTTCACCTACAGCATGAAAAATTATGAAGTGTGAAAAGACGGATATAAAAGTATAACGCAATCCACGATTTTACAGAATTAACCCAATTTGTGTTCGAAGCAATTATCCATTTTTCTTTATTGAACAACTTCACAAGCTCACATTGAAGGCATGTAATGAATTTAATGCATTTATAATATATTCGTTATTATTATTCGATTAAATTAATATTTTTGCTACGATTATCCGTTGTACATATTCTTACGAAAGAAACACCTTCAGCTTCACTTAGTGGAAGCTGTGAATATTGCCAAGGATACTGTTATAAAATTTGAAAGAGTTAAAGAAAATTGTCTGAAGGAAAACAAAGCAAATTTCAGTATATTTGAGTTTGGATGAATGTATGAAAATATTTACAAGCATTAAGAAAATGAAATCTAACTACAGTATAAGACATGTTCTTTCACGCATGTATCCCGAATATCTCTTAGGATTTTCACGGATTTGGGGGAGATTCAAAGATCTGGATATGAAATTAGACATCAAATACAAAGTCTTTTAAAATTACACCGACAAACTTCTGGAGGTGATTCCTCACATCAAAACAAGACGAAAATTCCTCCGAGAAATTTTCGAAATGTGTTTATTTTCGAAGCTTAAGAGTCCCGAAAGCGTGGGAAAATGAAGTTCAGAGCTTCATATATCTAACATCACAAAAGGTAGAGCTGATGTGGCATGGTCCCGTCAAAGACTAAATCTGCACTATCCCAAAATGCATGTCAAAATTCTTCAATGGGCGCGCAAGGGATTTCCCAAAGAAATTACAGGATCCCCAGAAATTCTCTAAAGCACAGCTTGGTCGAAATGAGCATGAATTGGACGGTTTTCACCAGGAAACAATAATTCGTTTAAGCCAACTCGATATCTCAAGTAGATTCCATACACCGAACAATTTTTAAAAATGCGTCATTGCATAACAAGCAGGAGTAAACATTGCATAATTTCATCGAATATTATATTGATTTGCTATCAAAGGGATAGAATATCATTGTCCGATTGGATTCTGAGGATGAAGTATGCCGTTCTTACATGGGAAGTCTTTGTCGGCCGGGTGGCCGAGCGGTCTACGGCGGTAGGACATCGGCTCGAAGGCTCCGGGTTCGAGTTCCGGTAGGGGCATGGTTGTGGAGGAGAATCGTAACGGGCCGGAGTCTAAAGTTACTAGACTGGCCCATATAAAAATAAAGTTTACCAAAGATTTTACGGGAAGTCTTTAAACTCATGCTCATTTCGACCTACCTTCAGAAGTATTCCGGAATCCCCTACTTCCTTTGGCAATCCCTTGCGCGCCCATTGCGGAATTTTTAAATATACATTTTCAAATAGGAAAGGTTTAAAATCGTTGAGCTTACCACGCCACATCAGCTCTACTGTTCGTGGTGTTAGAAATATGAAACTCTAAGAATCATTTTACCACGCTTTCGGCACGCTGTAGCTCCAAAACAGTGCATATTTCAAAAATTTGACACACTAGTTCCGAATTTTTGAAAGCGAAACTAATAAAAGTGCAATAGAAGCATATAAGATTTCCAAGCTTTTTAAAGGTGCTTCAGATTTTGTACAACTTGCACCCACATCTACGCCAAAGATTATATTTTATACTCTGAAACGAATAATTACGTATACGGTATCTTTGGAAAATTCATACTTTAAAATCTGGCTGAACGGACTGGTAGTTTTACAAGAGAAAACTGTCATCAAAGTGAGCGTATTATCATTAGTAAATGGTCGAGAAACTCTTCGTTCCCGACAAAATCTAACCTGATGTTTCAGATATGGCTCAATATGGCTGAACTATGCAAACTATAAGGATACATTCATGAATTTAATACTTTTCCGCACAATACCGTAATTGTGCTGTACTAAAATTTTAGAAAAACAGCCCCGAAATATATTATTTTTAATAAATTTGTTGTGTTGGGTTGCATAACTGCCAAGGATATGCTTTTCTATATATCCCCTCCCTTGAGAAATTCCTATCTACGCTACTGATCCGACGTGCTACAAAATCAACTATACACAGCATTTATTCATTAATCAGCTTTATATTCACACAAGTCAATGTTGTTAACAACTTTCTCTTAATCTCTTTTCATTACTTTCTTTTTCCTGGTTTACATTTGTTATCACTAATAAATTTCTTCTTTATGTTCAAATATGGTCTGTCAGTCTTAATGATTCTTCGCACTATTCATAAAGTAAAATCGAGTGATACAAACGAAAAATTCTGTAGTTTAAATTAAAAGTATAATTTTCCTCAATCGTAAAGATGTCGTCAGAATTTTCAAGAAGATTGAAATCTCTTTTAATTGCCTCTTTAGACCACAACTTTATGTTTGGTTCTTCGTATGTATGTTTAGTTTCTTGTCTGTTTGTGTATGTCAATATGCTCTTAAATGATACCGATAAGGCTAAATAGATTTTACTGTTTGCTCGTGAATACACATCGAAAGGTGTTATTCAAAATTACGTGAGTTAACAGGAACTATCATTTTTCTATCCACACAGCCTTATTGGTAATGGGCACAAAAACAGTTTTTTTGTTCACGGTTTTAAAACTCTCAAACTTGAATTTTATTTTATTTCGAAACACATTTTTGTTTTCTTTTTTAAAACATATTTTTTTCTTTAAAACCATCGCACTACGACAGAAAATGAAAATGCCATTTTTTTCTTTTTGAATTGGGTCTTTAAATAACCGGTTTTCGCAATTAAGAAAACATTTTCATCAATGCTAGTTTTAGCAAGGTTGCACCGTTACAGGCATGGTCACAGTTTTTTCCATCTCTCATTTATAGCAAATTCGTAGCCAATTCTGGTCACGTATAGGGCGTTCTTAAGCAGAATTCTCATATGGTTAAATCCAAAATTTTGTAGATCAACGGAAACTGTCACTCAGGGATTCTGCCAGGCATTTCAGTTTGGGAGGTGTAGAGTAAGGGGGTAAAGTAAGTAGAGTTCAGCTGCGTTTCTATCGATTTTGAACAGTAAAAAGATTTAAGCTGGGTGTGTGCCGACATTTGGAGGGCGACGCCCTTAATGAGGGGGGTCTGGCAAAAGGGTAACTTTTTCTAACCCTAAAGGTTAGATCCAAGTTTACTACTAAATCAAAAGATTGTTCATTTTTTTTCTTTGAGGACAACACATTTAATATTTATTTTCATTGTCGACTTTGTCCCTAAGGGTATTTATTGATGTAAAAAATAATATCTTTAATACAATCATTCTTACAAGGAATATTTTGAACCTAGAATGGATTTTCTATTACATATGGTAGATCACATTTTCAAAATTCATTCTCTTTCATTTTATTTCTATAATTCTACTGATGTGCACATTAAACTCAAGTGATGATTTGGCATCCTTTAAAAATGTTCAATCTATTCTCATTGAGAAAGAAACAAAATACTGTGGACAATGAATTTAAACTTGAAAGAATGATTGTTGAAATACATGAAAAACTGTTTACTTTTGTATAACGAATGTGAAATGTAAGTAATTAAAACCATATCAAATGTAAAAATACACAAATTTATATACATTTTGTTCATTCAATATATATGTGAGTTAACTTAAAAAATCAAAATTTCTAGTTTTCGTCTGATTGATAAGTAATATCTAAATAATTTTAGTAGAAACACTTGCTTTCCTGCTAATTTCTTTCCAACTATTTCACATATACTAATGCTGAAAGATTATTTTTAATGTACTCTATGGACCACATCAACTCATCAATAGTGCTTTTACTTTTTATATATTTTTATTCCTTTCCTATCTTGTGTAAGTATTTCATCAATATTTTTCTGAATTTTTCGAGGTCTTTTCTCAGGAACCTCCCTCTACTCAACAGGGAGAGTCTCTCTTCATTTTTCTTTTCCCATACCATTTTAATTAACAACTCCAGTATTAGGTTGCTTACTTCAATGTGTTCTTGATTTGTGTTTTAAAAGTACTCAATACTATAATTGGATTACTTCATTTGTGTAAATTCATTAACCCATTATTATCCAATATTTAGATTTCAATTATACCGGAGAAGGAATTGAATTAGAAAAAGTTCATAAACTATATATAGATATCCAAGACGATAATGCTTAAATGCCATTATATATTTCTCAGGATAAAACATAAACAATAAAAAAAGACATTTCTAGCTAACTAATATTGAAAATTAAATTTAAGAAAAGGATTTCATTCATTTAATGTAAATTTCTCAAGATGTTGTGAGGTTTAGTGCAGACATAAAATTGAGTCATCACTTAAGATTTAACGAAAAGTAATGCTTACAAGAAGGTTTGTACAGGCACTCTAAAAAACATTAGTGAAGTTTCTGCTTCTCGCCAATTTTCTTCTCTTATTTCCAAATGTAGTATAAACTGTTTAAAATTGAAATAAAATTCACCTTGGAATTCTACCATCAACAATTGCAATACGTGAATATGTATTTCTTTGGTTTACGCTTTGCTTTGGTCTAAGAGCTTCTTCAGGCGCTCACATTAAAAACAAAAGCAGCTATATGTTAATTATTTCATGATCGTGTTAATGTATGTAAGCAATGAAGTAAAATAGTGTTTACACTAATGTGTAACGGAGTTGATTTGGTATTAAACAGAAAAAAAGCATTACACTTTATTTTAATTAATATTGCAAAAATATCAAATTAAATCAACGAATTTTAACAAAGGATGCTGATGGATTAGTCCCATTCTTTACGCAGGATGTATGAAATCTAAACATCTGTCATTAGAAGTCTTGCTCTAGCAATGAACGGGTGATGTAGCTGGGACGAACACATAACAATGTGTAGGCATCTTGTAAGTTGAAACTAACATTCGTTGAGATGTAGTTGTGATGCAGATCTTTGACTTAGTTTTTGAGCTACCTGTCGCGAGTAGTACAAGTCAAGATATCACGTTGCCTGTTCCGATTATATTGTTATAATTCAATTGTCGTAGTTGCAGAATCGTTGAGCAAAGCTAAGTTTTGAGATAACATTTTTCGTAATTCGAAACCTGAAGTTTGCGTTGATTAGTAAGTTTATAAAGAAACAGCAAATGTTGAGCCTAGCAGAAATAAATTCAGTCCTGAGTTTGTATTGTTGATTTACGATGCCATTTGTCACTTCAAGTTTTCTACTTTCATCTAAGGCCGCCTTGGACAACGCCTTGAAGCGAGGTTAGGGGATGGACGAGGATGAAAGCAGAAATGGTAACTGTTATGTTTGAAAGAAAGACGAAGTTAACACGAGATTCTTCACTAAAGAATTAGCAAGTATATTTGTAAGCAGTTTCTCGGTTGATGGCAATAATTTGTTTCAGTGGCTACGCTCTTGACTCGTACATCAGTTTTGTATGGTTTTAGGTTCAATTGTGAATTCGTAAGAGAGAGAACTTTACTTTGTCAAATCCCGATATTGCGTTGTGACTTATTAGCTCTTGTGGGGAAGTTGAATTTAATTCTTTGCCGCAAGATAGCCCAGTACCTTATATATACACGTCATAGCCGTCAAGAGGACCATTCTGTATTAATAGTTCAAAATATATATTCATTACTATTATTTGATGCGTTTGTGTTGTAATGAAGTAGTTCACTGATCGTAGATGCAAATCAGAAGCAGAATATTAATGAAGGAAGACATTAATGTGGTTTGCATAAACATTATCTTTGGCGAGTAATAAGGCCGTTAGTTGATTAAAGTCTAATAGCGAGTTGAGAGTAATAAAGTTATAACGAGCAAAGTCGTAAGCGCTTCATGTAAAGAGTCGATCGGAAGATTGAAGCTGATATTACGTTAAAGTGTTTGAAAGTTTGGTTTTACTATTACTAAGTTTCTTACTTTCGTTTAAGGCCGCCCTGGACATCGACCTGTGCGCGAGTTTAGGGGCTGGACAAGGAAGAATGCAGAAAATCGACATCTGGGGGAACAATAGTAAAATCCTTTGATCACTCTCCTCAAGAGTGGTATGTCTGGAGAAAAGGCCTTAGAGAAAGTAAAGTGACAAATAAAACCCCATCAAGTATTAACAATCAATATTGAAGTCTTAACAATCTATATCCTAGTCTTAACAATCTATATATTGTAGTCCTAATCTATATATTGTAGTCTTAACAATAGGTACTTTAGTCTTAATTATTTTTATCGTAGACAAAACAATTTATAATGTAGTCTCAACAATCTATATTGTAGTCTTAACAATATATTTTACTCTGAACCATCTATATTGTAGTCTGAACAATCTATGTTGTGGTCTAAACAATCGATATGGTAGTCTTAACAATCTATATTGTAGTCATAACAATCTATATTGTAATCTTAACAATCTATATTATAGTCTTAACAATCTTTGTTGTAGTCTTAACAATCTATATTGTAGTCATAACAATCTATATTGTAGTCTTAAAAATCGATATGGTTGTATTACCAATCGATATGGTATTCTTAGCAGTCGTTATTTTGTACTTAACAATCGATATGGTAGTGTCAACAATCAATATTTTAGTCTTAACAATCGCTATGGTAGAATTAACAACCTATATTGTAGTCTTAACAATCGATATAGTAGTCTTAACAATCTATATTGTAGTCATAACAATCTATATTGTAGTTTTAAAAATCGATATGGTAGTCTTAACGATCGATATAGTAGTCTTAACAACCGTTATGGTGTAGTCTTAGCTATCGATATTGTAGTCTCAACAATCGATATTGTGGCCTTAACATTGGATATGGTAGTCTTAACCTATATTGTAGTCTTAACAATCTATATTGTAGTCTTAACAATCTATATTGTACCCTTAACAATCTATTTTGTAGTCTTAACAATCTATATTGTAGTCTTAACAATCGCTATGGTAGAATTAACAACCTATATTGTAGTCTTAACAACCGATATGGTAGTCTTAACAACCTATATTGTAGTCTTAACCATCGATATAGTAGTCTTAACAACCCATATGGTGTAGTCTTAGCTATCGATATTGTAGTCTTAACAATCGATATTGTAGTCTTAACAGTCTATATTGTAGTCTGAACAATCTATATTGTAGTTTTAACAATATATTGTAGCCTGAACAATCTATATTGTAGTCTGAACAATCTATATTGCAGTCTAAACAATCAATATGGTAGTCTTAACAATCGATATGGTAGTCTTAACAATCGTTATTTTGTACTTAACAATCGATATCGTAGTGTTAAAAATCAATATGTTAGTCTTAACAATCGATATGGTAGTCTTAACAATCTATATTGTAGTCTTAGAAATCGATATGGTAGTCTTAACAATCTATATTGTAGTCTTAACAATCGATATGGTAGTCTTAACAATCGATCTCTTAGTCTTAACAATCGATATGGTAGTCTTAACAACCGATATAGTAGTTAGCTATCGATATTGTAGTCTCAACAATCGATATAGTAGTCTTAACAACCAATATTGTGGTCTTAACAACCTATATTGTTGTCTGAACTACCTATATGGTAGTCTTAACAATCGAAATAGTAGTTTTAACAATCGATATAGTAGTCTTAGCAATCGATATGGTACTCTTAACAACCAATATAGTAGTCTTAACATCCGATATAGTAGACTTAACAATCGATATGGTGTAGTCTTAGCTATCGATATTGTAGTCTTAATAATCGATATGGTAGTGTTAACAACCTATATTGTAGTATTATTAATTTATATTGTAGTCTTAACAATCTATATTGTAGTCATAACAATCTATATTGTAGTCTTAAAAATCGATATGGTAGTCTTAACAATCGATCTGGTAGTCTTAATAATCGATATGGTAGTCTTAACAACCGATTTGCTAGTCTTAGCAACCGATATGGTGGTTAGCTATCTATATTGTAGTCTTAACAATCTAATTGTACTTTAAACAATCTATATTGTAGTCCTAACAACCTATATTGTTGTCTTAACTTATATGGTAATCTTAACAATCGATACGGTAATATTAACAATCGATATGGTAGTCTTATCATTCGATATGATAATCGTGACAGCGATATGGTAGTTTTAAAAACCGATTTGGTATTCATAACAACAGATATGGTAGTTTTAACTATCGATATTGTAGTCTTAACAATCGATATGTTAGTCTTAACAATCGATATAGTAGTTTTAACAATCTATATGGTAGTCTTAACATCGTATATTGTAGTCTTAACAACAAATATTGTAGTCTTTACAGCTTCTATTGTTCTCTTAACAACCTATATGGTAGTCTTTACAATCCGTATGGTAGTCTTAACGATCGATATGGTAGTATTAGCAACCGTTATAGTAGTCTTAAGAACTGATATGGTAGTCTGAACAACCGATATGCTAGTCTTAACAACCGGTATGGTAGTCTGAACAACCGATATGTTAGTCTTAAAACCGATATTGTAGTCTTAACTATCGATAATGTAGTCTTAACTATCGGTATGTTAGTCTTAACAATCTATATTGTAGTCTCAACAATCTATATTGTAGTCTTAGCAATCTATATTGTAGTCTTAACAATCTATGTAGTAGTCTTACCTAATTGTATAGTAGTCTTACCAATCTATATAACTGTCTTACCAATCTATATAGTAGTCTTAACAATTTATATAGTAGTCTAACCAATCTATATTGTAGTCTTAACAATATAATTCTAGCTTAAACAATCTATATTGTAATCTTAACAATCTATAATATATTTTAACAATCGATTGGGTAGTCTTAACAACCTATATTGTGGCCTTAACAATTTATTTTGTAGTCTTTACAAACTTTATTGTAGTCTTAACAATCTAATTGTAGTTTAAACAACCTATATTGTAGTCCTAACAACCTATATTGTAGTCCTAACAACCTATATTGTTGTCTTAACCTATATGATAATCGTAACAACGATATGGTAGTTTTAACAACCGATTTGGTAGTCATAACAATATATATGGTAGTCTTAACAACATATATGGTAGTCTTAAGAACAGATATGGTAGTCTTAACTATCGATATTGTGGTCTTAACAATCGATATGGTAGTCTTAACAATCTATATGGTAGTCTTAACATCCTATATTGTAGTCTTAACCTATATTGTAGTCTTAACAACCTATATTGTTGTCTTAACCTATTTTGAAGTCTTTACAACCTATATTGTTCTCTTTCTTTACAATCTATATGGTAGTCTTAACGATCGATATGGTAGTATTAACAACGGGTATAGTAGTCTTAACAACTGATATGGTAGTCTGAACAACCGATATGCTAGTCTTAACAACCGGTATGGTAGTCTGAACAACCGATATGCTAGTCTTAAAAACCGATATTGCAGTCTTAACTATCGATAATGTAGTCTTAACTATCGGTATGGTAGTCTTAACAATCGATGTGGTAGTCTAACCAATCTATATTGTAGTCTTAACAATCTATATTGAAGTCTTAATTTATATTGTAGTCTTAACAATCTATATTGAAGTCTTAATTTATATTGTAGTCTTAACAATCTATATTGTAGTCTTGACCATCTATATTGTTGTGTTAACAATCTATGTTGTAGTCTGAATTTATTTTGTAGTCTTAACAATCTATATTGTATTCTTTACTAACACCAATCGACATGTCTTACTACCATTTGGACCTCTACATATTGTTCCATTCATTGCACTCCCATGTTTTCATACTACAAAGAATGCAAATTTCTCTGCAACAGACAACATTTCCGGCGGCCATTTTGAAAAAAGTGACCAGTATACAATAAGTTTTTGCGGAACTTTGTGTCATTTTTCAAGATCTATTTAACCAAGTTTTACTCGACCCATGTTGCCATTCGATATTTTGCAGTTGACCCCCGGGGCCTTTGCTTTTTCCGGAATTTTGTCAGTCTCCGACATGGCTATATTCCTGAGCAACCAACTTTGTCCCATTTTGTTTCATTTCGAATATATTTCCTTTCGCAGCGTTACGTGGAACACCCTGTATACTTTACTTTAATGACCATTTTTCTCATATATTACTTTACTCATATATTACTTTAATGATAATTTTTCTATGAAATTTTGATCAAATAAAATGATTGATAACTGACAACAGAGTTTGATCAATTAAATTACACTTAGTAATTGAAAACTGTTCATTAATGTAAAAACAAAATATAGGAAAAACTGAAAAAAATTGAGCTTAGTTCAAGATAAATAGATAACATGTTAGTGAGTTTCTTGTGTGTCATACCTGCTGCAAAGATGTTTTTTTTACATTGTTCTTAAAAAATTAGTTTCATCTTTTCCCCCTGATTTCAAGGTTCCAAAGTAACAATTTTCCCTGATCAACGGCATTTAATGATATAAGGATCTAGTAATGAAGAATGCCTGTAAGAGCTAAATAAAAGCTTAGTCTAATAACAGTGGATAATCAAACACACACTCAACTTAACGAAAAAAGGTACTTAGGATCCTGAATATTGAGACATCTTCAAATTAATACATATTCCCATATAACAATGTAAGCTCGAAACAGGCTTTCGACGCGATAGCAGCGCCACAAAACAAGTTTAGGACTTGTGCAATATAGGACTTGTGCAATATAGGACTTGTGCAATTTAGGACTTCTGCAATTTAGGACTTATGCAAAATCCAGAAAATTGGCTTCTCGTCTTTTAGGACTTGTGCAATTTAGGACTGCTTGAATTTAGGACTTCTGCAAAATCCAGAGAATTGAGCTTCTTGAATTTTAGGACTTCTGAAATTTAGAACTTGTGGTGCTACCCCCTGCAAGGGTAGCCGTAGCTTAGGGGCAGAGCGCTTACTTCTTGTGTGTGGGATCTTTGGTTCGATCCCGCTTGTGCCACGTGGCCTTTGTGGTGAAAAACACCGTGTACATGGGTTTTCTCGAGGTTTTCCCGTTTCCTCCCACTTTCCTTACTCCATCAATTCTCTCGTCATCATGCATTCGACCGGAGCCAAAGTTGACTTTACAAAGGAATTCAAAGATTTGTTTTTAAAATCAGACCCTGCCTAAGTAGATCAGTGAGACCATCCCGAATGGGTTCTCTCTCATTTTTCTTAGACTCACCAGTGAATAGCTTAATTCGTGGACATATAATTATCTTGGGCGCGAAACTCGCCGTGACGTGAATCTAGTGCACATTTTTTGAAGTGGGATCATTCCCATACAAAACAGGCCCGCTCCAAGCCTCCCGACTTCAGGACAGTGAAACACCATTACCGACTGAGCTACTGAGGTTTGTAATACTACTATTACAACAACTATAACTACCACTATTACTACTACTACTACCATTACTACTACAACAACTAATAATACTCCTGCCAAATTATACTGCAATGCTTTAAAACATTAAATCTAAATACTTCTATTAGCAACAATGCACACTTAATTTAAAAATATATAAACTAATATAACTTAGACATGGAAACAATGTATTTATCGCATTTTTTTAACAATGAAATTCTGGTTTCTATTCATTCTTTCGCGACACAGTCACTTCCGGTTAACAAAAATATGATAATTTTCCAAACTGTCTGATTTATTAAATGGACTTGACTTGATTTTAATGACGGGTAGTAATCCTATTTTTAAGCTTAATTTTACGAATACCTTCCGGATAGATTCCTTTGTTCCAAATTATAGTAATATTCAAGATTATTACAATAAATGGTCAGACTATCTTTACATTTTTACTGATGGGTCGAAGTCAATTGATGCAACAGCGGCTGCCATTTATTACTTCTAATAATTACAAACAACAGCAAAGATTAACTAATGAAACTTCGATATTTAACGCAGAGATAATTGGCATACATGTAGCACTAAAATATATTCAAAAAATTAAATCTTCCAAAAAAAATAATCTTATTAGATTCTCAGGCACCAATTAAAGCGTTAAGTGCTCTAGATTTCAAGTTTTTTTATTGCCAATCCTTTGTCATAAATACATTGTATACGTATCAGTATCTAAGTCAACAAAAATGTACAATTCATTTGACATGAATTAAATATCATAGCTATTCCCGTTCCAATGACATCACTGATGAACTAGCTAGATCTGTTAGAAAGCTCCAGGAAATACATAACATTCGTTTACCATGGACAGATTTAATGTGTCCAATCAGATCAGCAATTAGAATGCAATGGCTAGAATGGGTATATTCAACTCCATCAATGAACCAACAATTAACCAATCCATTTATTGACCTGGAACTCAGGAAACCATTGTTCACTAGCTGGAAAACACCAAGATAAGTTATAATGATCTTAACTACATTGAGATCGCAACAGGTAACAACGAACGCTCAACTTCACAAAATTAATATTTCTGATTCACTTTTCTGTAATTGTGAATCCTTACATTGAAGACATTAATCATATTCTATTTCAATATTCCAAATTTGATCTTTCTCATAAAAAAGTGATAAAAGCTCTTCTAAAAACTTATAAAAGTCTTCCACTTTCAATTCAGATGTTAATTGATGAACCTACTTGTCAAACTATATAATTTGGAGTTTTTTTTTAAAGAACTAACCATATTTCTTTTTAATTCATAGACTGTTAAAAAAATATTATTTCTCCCTTTGCTTAAACTTAAAGTCAATTAAAAAAGCAGAAATTGTTATTTATATATAATATTATTTGTTTGAGATTAATGCTACAAGTTCGATGTTGTAAGGCAATCCATTTTTTTCTAATCATATAACGTTAACCAAAGCCTTGATTATCTGATTGTTTCTTTTAAAATTTTGTAACAAATATTAATTATGAAAAAAAAGGGAAAGACAGATTAATAATTTACCTTTAGTGGCAAGAATACTAGTCAATTTCGTTCATTAACTGTACAAACAATGTTGCATATAGTTCAATTGAATCGTTAGTTTGAAGAAGGAAACAAATCCAAAAAGCTGTTTTGTGGGAAATTAACAAAAACTGTATAATATGTTTATTATTTATTGAAAGGAAACAATATTGTTACTGAATATTCAAAACGGTCTTCTTATACTTTTGTACTGCTCAGACAGTTTACAAGTATTGCATTTTTAGTGTATAATTAAAAAAAGTTGGTGGATTTGTTTCCTTCTTCAAACTTATGGAAAAAATGTCTGCACATTTTTAAGTGCTGAGACGTAAGAATGGAAAAATCGACCAGAAAATGAAGAAAAACGCAATAGAAACCTTCAAATGAATGTTATTTACAGGAAATGTATGCACAATGAACTCGAAAGGTACAAGTAAGTAATAACGTTTTTTTTCGTCTCCCCACTGACAGCATTACGCCCTACGAATGTGCAAAACTGCTTTATTCCGTAACAGTGATAGCAATAGTTGCTATATGTAAATATCTGTTAACAATAGCAGTTAAAATATCAGTGTATGAAAACGTATCTAAATGCGAGTTAGTTATTCTCGTCTGTGAAAAAGAAATTTAAAAGAATATTTTAGATAACCTATTTACCTGTATCCTGTTACGTGTGCAGTAGAGATATGGACGAAGGTAGTTTAGTTCCTACCATAAGTGTTGTAAAACTATTTTATGTAATTATCGGAGCTTGGATTTACTGGTGGAGAAGAAACAGTACATCAAAACACAATTAAATCAGGAAAGTATAAAGCGGTGGGTAGGGGGAAGCGTAATTGTTTCATGCTGAATTAATATAATAACTTGCGACTAGTGACAGGAAAAGCTGAGCCATCCTCGCTCATGCGCATTACTCCTTAACAGTAAATAGTACTTCCAAACAACTGCATCCAGTTGGCAATTTAGCGTATTGGTAGCATGTTCCAAACCTAATGCAAATAACACTGGATCGAAACCTGGTGTAGTTTTTATTTCTTAATGAAAATAACGTTTCTCTTATATATATATATATATATATATATATATATATATATATATATATATAAATTAATTAGGAAATTTAATAAGATTAGTGAAGAAAAGCATGTGGAGGTTAGTTAAATCAGGTACGGGATTTTTCATTGCACGCACGATTAACTCGTATTTTCACAATGCGCTCTTCCTGTCGCTAGTCACAAGTGCCCTGTAGTTGTGTCTCAAATACAAGGAACTCCTATTACGTCGGGATCATTATCGCATAGGCGCATTATTCCTTCACCGTAAATAAGACTGTCAGGCAGACATTTTCCAATTATCAATTAAGTGGATTGGTAGCATGTCGGAAAGTTAATACGGAGAATCCAAGATCGAATTATAGTGAGATTTTCTTTGTCTTTTTTAAAGAAGAAAAAACGTTTCTCTTTTCACACCCACACCCACACCCACACACAAACACACACATACATATATATATATATATATATATATATATATATATATATATATATATAAACGCATTGAGCTCCTGCGTAGCCTAGTTGGTAGCGAGCTCGACTTCATTGCGAGCGGTCCGGTGTTGACCCAACATCGTGAGGACAATTGGGGAGCTGCTGTACATAAAATGCAGTGGTAATCGCAGTGAGAGATCTCCTCTCCCAACACGTCTGGTCAACGTGGGAGCAGTAGACCAACTCCTCCCTTCGGGGAGAGGCCTCATCCAGTAGTGGATTGAATATGGCTGTAATTTATTTTTATTATATAAACGCATTAGGAAATTTAATAAAATTAGTGACCAAGAGCACGTAGAAGTTTGGTAAAGTCAGGTATGGTGTTCTCTTTTATTGCACACACGACTGAATCGTGTTTTCTCAGACATTCGAAAATAGGCCTTCTTGTTTTGAGACGCAAGTGTCCTTCTTCCATTCTTCAAACTAATATTTCCAAGGCCAGATAAATCATTCTATAACTAGCTATCGTTCATTTCTTCTACCTTATGATAAGAGGGTATAAATTGTGGTGCGTTTTTAGTAAAAAACTAATTTCGATTTTATAGCGTTAGTTCACTTCTTCAAATTGCTGGTTATTCTTTTCTAAATTATGTGAATTTTATTGACTGTTTTCACTGCCTCAAAGGAAGAAAAAAGTCTAATCGCAAGACCAGAGCTTTCCTTCGAAATTACAAAATAAAAAGGAGTTTCTCTTAAAAAATAAAAAAAACTTTAGGTGAAGGAGTACCGAACCCGGGACCACTGAATCCCAAGTCCAATGCCTTACCCATTTTCTATTACCATTTTGTTAAATCTGAATTGGACTACAGAATCAGAATAAACGTAAAATATTACAAAAAACGTTAAATGCAAATAAAGTTATAAAACAAATTAAACAATAACAATTCAAAATAACCTTTTTAAAATATAAATAAAATATAAACCATTTTAAAAATAAAAACTTGCTATGAACTGGTATCGAACCCGGCACGACTGCATTACAACACCAACGCCTTATCCATTATTCCACGTAGCCAACTATCACCAAGTGCTTTCTGCGAGCTCTTTATATCAATTCCGTACACGAGTAACAGACGCTACTAATTACATAGTGTTCACACGTCATGGCTTTCCTCACTGCAGACAAGTCTCTGCCATTTTGTTCCGTTCTCCCAGCAGTTCTGTTTATTTAGAAAGCAGGACACAATGCGTTTTACCATTAATAAGCTTCGGAGAAAAGTAGCAGCTAAGCCAGTAACTGCTATATTTCATCGGTGGTAGCAGTCATAGCAATTTATCCCACGTAGCAGTGAAAAATAACTGCTACGCTAGTTTTGCCCATCTCTATTTCGCACGTACTTTTGAAGGCTTTACTGATTTTTTTTTTCTTTCTTTGTGTATTGTATAGATTCACATTTTTGTCGTTTATTGCCTTCTTCAAACTGCCGTCTCAATTTATGAAATGCTTTCTCAATAATGAAGTGGGTACAAGGGTAACAAAAGGAAATTCCAGCTGAATTTCTTCAAACCTATAGTACCAGTTCAAGAACAGGAACAGGAACTATATAATCTACTCATGTACGAAAAATCGATGCCATCTGTCAAGTAATTTTGGCGTTATGTGGCGACAAACGTCGTGACATTCATTTTTATTATATATAATTAAATTAATTTTTAGTATTATGTAACGAATTTTATTGTTTTGAAATCATCATTTCTTTCATATTTAGTAAATTTATTTGAAAGCTGATGTAATGGAAATTTTTATATTGGAAATTTACTTCTCTTTCATATCAATTAAATTTATTCATAAGACTTAAATTTATGTATTAGACATTATTATGTTAATAGACATGTTAATACCATTTATTGAACATCTCTAAATGGTACAATATAATCTACATTTTCCTTTCAAAGAAACTTTCAGTAATAAATTCAACATATCACGAAAAAGAAGAATCCATAAACTTTTACTAATCATTAATCACGTTCCTCTAAAACACAAATATTCCTTATACCTCTACAGTAAAGAAGAAATAGCATTGCCATTAACTGTTTTATATAGCTCATTATCGTAACAATATAACATTTAAAGAGATAAATTAATATGAGTTAAACTTTTCTTCCAGTTACTCAGTGGGTATTTTTCCCTTTCCGTGGTCATTTTTTTCCCTCTCTCGCACGCTCTAACAGTTTGAGCATTTCGACGCTTTGACCGTCTCCTTCGACGATTTGCCGGATTCTTTCGACGTTATGACCGTTTTCATTTTTTGACGGTATGCCTTTCGAAGCTTTGACCGTTTCCCTCCACAACGTGTCCAGTTCTTTCGACGTTATGACCGATTTTGCATTTCGACGATATGCCTTTCGATGCTTTGACCGTTTCCAGTTTTCGACGCTTTGATCGTCTCCTTCCACGATTTGTCGAATTAATTCGACGTTATGACCGATTTTGCGATTCGACGATATGCCTTTCGATGCTTTGACCGTTTCCTTCCACGATTTGTCGAATTAATTCGACGTTATGACCGATTTAGCGATTCGACGATATGCCTTTCGACGCTCTGACCGTTTTTAATCTTCGACGCTTTGACCGTTTCTTAGACGATTTGTCCAATTCTTTCGACGCTATGACCGTTTTTTATTTTCGACGATATGCCTTTCGACGCTTTGACCGTTTAGCGTTTCGACGTTCTGACCATATCCTTCAACGCTTTGGCCGTTTCTTTCGACGATTTGTCCAATTCTTTCGACGTTATGACCGTTTTTGATTTTTGACGATATGCCTTTCGACGCTTTGACCAGTTCCCTTTTTTAACACCTATTCTTGGTGTTGGTTGTCAGCAAGATTCATCACTCAATATGAAACTGAGTTAAAAATAAGAGATTTCTGTTTATTTTCATTAAATTTATACATCTAAATCCCAAATAATTTTAAATGTCTGAAGATGTACGTACTGAAGATATAAAGATAACGACAGGACTTATAGCTTAGATTAGATTATAATAGGTCGCTACAATATCCGGAGAGATCATTCATGATTCTATTTCACATAAAGTTATGTGAATTTAATTTTTTTTTAGTGTTGTCTGCTCACGTCAATATGTACTTTTCTTTTACCTCGGGAGAGGAAATTTGTTATTTGCACTTAAAATGTTTGAATTATTCGAAGGATATTTTATAACTTCTTATTTTATTATTTTCTAGACCACTAAAAGTTATTCATGATGTAATATTTGTGTGAAAGAGGCTGTATTAGGTATGTGGTAAATCACATTCTGCATAGTGAAAAGATCTGCAGCGAGATCTTAGTATGCTCATTCTAACTAGTAATTAATATCTTTATAACATTACGAATTTCCTTAATGGATAGAATCCTAGTTTAACCTTTCAAATTCAAAACCTTGTGACTCAATAACTAAGCAAAATTTAGAACTGAGCTTTCAAGTGATTCTATTCGTCTAATGCAGTCTTAGACATGTTCATTAGCTATCTTGGTATAAAGTAATCAGCATTAGAAATTTCTATTGATTTGTTTTGTCTTGAACTAATAAAAATAAATTAATTTATATTAAATATCACGTGAAGATCTAACACTCAGATTTTTCGATTCAATTTTATGGAAAAGATTAAAAACTATTATATCAGAAATGCGTTTACTGCATCTGTTAATTTTTAAGTTAAGCTTATCACTACGTCCATTATTTCAAAGAAAATTATGGAAATATTACAATAAATAACTTGTGTAACAAGAATTCTGTTACCTTTACATTCTAGAATTACCTACTTTTAATGTATAGTAGTACTCTGGTGTAGTAAAAAGTAATCCATTATTTTGCCAATAGATGGCTTCAGTGATCTGTATCTCGCGTTGTATAAGTCCGATCGGGTTCAACGAGATGGCGTTCAAACGATGAGATTGCGTACTACAAACACTGTTCAGGTAGTTGTGATGAGTTGACTCAGTGTTGTGTGAGCGCGCGTCAAAATGGACACTAGCAAAGAGAAAAAACGCTATATTTTACAGTTTTTCTTCGATAAAGGCGAAAACGCAAGCCAGGCGGCTGCAAATGTGAGTAGTGTTTATGGTCCTGATACTGTAACAGCCAATCACGCGAAATTTTGGTTTCGTCGATTCCGTGCCGGTAATTTTGACATGAAAGATGTACCACGCCCTGGAAGGCCACGTGTCGAACATGTCGATAAAATCATGGACATTGTCGCGTCCGACCGTCATGTAAGCACTGTTTCGATTGCCCAAGAGCTAAACATTGCACAAAAAACCGTGTGGAACCATTTGCATAAGGCTAGATACAAAAAGAAGCTTCATGTATGGGTGCCACACGAGTTAACGCAAAAAAACCTCATGGACCGAATTTCCATCTGCGAATCGCTGCTGAATCGCAACAAAAGCTACCCATTTCTGAAGCGGTTGGTGAGTGGTGATGAAAAGTGGATTACTTACGACAACGTCACGCGAAAACGGTCGTGGTCGAAGCGCGGTGCGCCGGCGCAAACGGTGCCCAAGCCAGGAAGGTTTTGCTGTGTGTTTGGTGGGATTGGCAGGGAATTATCTACTATGAGCTGCTCCCCTACGGCCAAACCCTTAACTTGGAACTATACTGTCAACAATTGGACCGTCTGAAGGCAGCAATCGCCCAGAAGCGCCCAGCTTTGGCCAATAGGAGAGGCATTGTGTTCCACCAGGACAACGCCAAGCCACACACATCGATAGTGACTCTCCAGAAGCTCCGGGAGCTTGGTTGGGAGGTTCTTATGCATCCATCTTATAGTCCGGATCTGGCACCGAGTGATTACCATCTGTTCCTATCCATGGCGAACACGTTTGCTGGTGCAAAATTCGCGTCAAGAGAGGCTTGTGAACATCGACTGTCTCAATTTTTTGCCAATAGGGACAAGGCCTTCTATTAGAGAGGCATCATGATATTACCTTCCAAATGGCAACACGTTATCGAACAAAACGGCGCATATGTGACCTAAATCGGAACATTCTAACTATGATAAGTCAAGCCTTCAATGTCATGCAAAAATAATGGATTACTTTTTACTATACCAGATATTATGTGTATTTATTGTTTTAATTTATTCCTAGTTGCTTTGGACGCCTTTTTTTTAAATATCAGATTATTTACCTATAAGAGGTAAATTAGTCATTACGGAAGGAGTTTGGAGGCTATGTATGCTCTGTATCTTTAACAACTAAAGTGAAAGCATCTTCCTATTTGGAAAATCTTGGAATTAATGATTGAATAAAACACATATCTATGCATGTGTACTAAAGGATGGGTCTTAAAACATATGACATTGCTATACATATACATATGATACTATGCCATGTATACACAACATATACAACTTATACTGTGATAACCTCAAGCAGAGCCGGTGCTAGGTCGATCTGCATACTGTTCCAAATTATCGATGCGCTTCCATAAATATTAATTTAATTTTCCGAACTCCTACAGTAACAATAGCAATTTCATTAATTTCACTGATAGGCCAATGCTAAAGTTTCAAAAGAACTCAACTCAGCATTTGTGGCACCCCCATGCTGGTGTACTAATTGATTTAATCTAGAACGCGCGCATTTTTGAAGTAGCTAATTATTAAGTAATAAGAATAAATTCATATTTAGAGTTTTTTCATCATAAAAATAGTGAAATAAATATACAAACAAAATGATTCTATTGCTATTATGAAATTTTTAATAATAAAACGTGCTTCGAAAATGTCTAATTGATGAAGAAATAAACAACTACTGATGTGAAATAAAATAAAATAAGAATAAAATCGTATTTCTCAAAATTTTTGGGCTATTCTATTTTACCCGTTTCGATATACTCGCGCCCCAAATTGTTGGCGAACAGTTCGAACGGCCCTCAAGCCGGCTTTGACCTCAAGTCTTCGTACATACATGAATCAATTGTTCTTAAACATTAATGGTTTATATGGTATTTTTCAAACTGATGTTCAATATTTATCCCAATTTATCCAGTTCTTTCTTGAAAATTAACCGTAGCTGATTAGCTACAAAACAAGAAATACATTTAATAGAGATGAGAGTTCTAAAAGTTTATAAATAAAGTCATTAATTTTTTTAAAACATCTATGCATTCATATGAATAAGTCCAAACATGTACTCAGAGTGTAAAGCTCAACATGTGTGATCAGCTCTATTTGAAAAAAACATTACTGTTTCTGGAGGTACATTTATCTCGGCCTTTAAGCTCTATCTATTGACTTACATGTTTATTTTAGGAAAAGAAAATCATTATTTCTTATTTAAAATGTTGATAAAAGATTGCTCCTAACTTTCATTGATTTCAAAGAAAGATTTTTGCAATTAACAATACTAATAATCAATATATTTTTGAAACCAAAGATCTCCTAAAAGAAGAAAATCATTATGAGAAGGATCACATTTTCGCAATTAAATTTCAATTATCTTAAAATAACTTCAATCATTATGTAATAGATACCTGCTACTAGGTTGAGTATGCACTGACTATTATGAAGACGGTTAATCCTCTTTTCTAACGACTTATCAGATTTTCCTCAAGTTTCATCTCCATTTTCTTTCGAGAAAGAAAACTTTGTTCCTTATTTAGCGAGTAGAACGTTGGAAGGAAGGGCACATTTTATACTTGAATAAGTTAGTGGTACAAGGACGGCAACCAACAATTATATGGAATTGTGCAAATATAATGCATATGAAAATAAATTTGGAATGTTACAGAGGAGATTTCCTTTATTATAGTTGTTATAAAGGCAGGACTTAAATTGCCCTGGACGCCTTCCAAAAATACCTGGAGTGGTAAATCACATTTAGCTTATTGTATTTCATCATATGCGATAGTCCTGTTTCTTCGATGTTAAGAGTTCTTATTAAGTATTAAAGTTCGTTATCATATGTTCGAGTAATGACTTCGAATTGATCTGATGAAAAAAGACAAAAGAAGGCTGCCAACTATATTCGAAACTTTTAATATTCCGTCTAATGTTTATTGTTTCCGTACTAAAAATATGTGGCAGCTCTGCTTTTGCAATCTATCAAACATAAATGTAACATAATTATGTGTCTACAGAATAATAGCAGTTAGACTTGTAGTTGTAACACTATATGATTTGCTCTCAACAAGAGAAAATCCAAGTGGAAAAGATGTGACATTATTAACACCGAACGCACCAAAGCAAGTGCTTATAAATAAAATTCTTACCTTCAAACAGTATTGGGCGAAAATTCGCACTAAAATTTTTTCAACAGAAAGTGCTAAAAACTTATCCGAATGTATTTCTGGTACAAGATTTTTTTTTTTTTTTCAAATTGTATTTTTGATACAAGGTAATGACAATTGTGGAGATTAAAATTTGTAATGTAAAATTTGTACGGCTCTTTCGTTTATTTTTAAGAAAATCTGCAAGGAATAACTAAGGAACAATAAAAGTACACTGAATATAATCTAAACAACAAAGATTTAGATGCTCGTTTCTACAGCGATGTGATATATATATATTCTTTAAAATGTACATGGTTATAACGATACACGTAAATATAAATTAGTCTTTCCATACTATTTTATACTTTAGTTCTTGTGTGCAATCTTTTGCTTTGCTCTCCAGCAAGGTAAGTTTCAGAAAAAAAGTCACTTGATTGATCTGCGAATTATATTTCAACTTATATTTATAAGCCAGCCAGACGTCCGTCCAAACTTATTATATTTTGCAGGAATGACGTCCCTCGGCAAGCACTCTTTTGGGTTATAGCATTTAGTTAAGTATCCTCTTACTAATGGATAATTTTCCAGCACGTTTAAATTCCTAAATGAATCTTGAAGAAATTTATACATCAGTTTTCTTCTTATCCAGAAATTTCTCATAAACCACTGTATTTCTATGATCGTGAAGATCTTCTGTTCATCAATAGCTGTTCATGTGAAATCTTGTGTTCTCGTTTCTTAACTTTGGTGATGTGTGCCGATGATTTAAACGTCGAATGAATACATTATGCATTATATCTCATAATTGCAACAGCAATTTGAAACGTTTCTTACATATTTAATAAGCATTTTCTAGAATGTAGCTAGACAAAATGTGAAGGAAGTTATAGGGTTGTAAGCGACTAGATCCTCTATTATACAGGCATACCAGATTTCGCTTTATGAAAGTGAAGAAAACCCGTAGCGGAATCCTAAATGAGAACGGACGACTGGGTTGAAAAGGGTTTTAACTTGCACAACTTACCAAATACAGATTCGTAGTCAGGAATATTCGTCACCATATTACGAGCGATGCAAAACAAAAGTAAAAGTAATTATATGACTCTCTTACATTTTCTGCTTAAGATTTCTCTTATTCTCTTTCCTTAATAACAAACTAACAAAAGTGTCTACTGTATCCCAATTTTTTCCGGGTGCGTTTTCTATACTGTATCCCACTTGCTCTGACTCTGCTTTCTATACTGCATTCAACTTTACTGACTACGTTTCACTTACTGACTCCCAGTTTTTATTATTATTTATTATAGCCAGCTCAATTTTGAACACAAAACACCATTTCCAAAACCAGTTTCCCATCAGTACTTGTGCTTGCTCAGAATTTGTAAATTGTTTTTGATGTGGGCGACAAACATTTTGTTTCTCTATTCCTTCAAATTCTGCACGTGTGTTCAGTGAACTTCTTTCTTGTCTACAACTGAAAACGTCACGACTTCTAAGTAACTTTATAGTGTATATTGCAACTATGTAATTGTGTATGTGCGTATATATTGGTCAGATGAAAGAATTGTACTATAACACAAGTAGCCACAAAATAGTCTATTTTCTTTTTGTATTAAAGAATTAATCCTTTAATGAAGCCGAAAATTAAGTTATTTTGTAGTATATATTATTAAATGTGTAATTGTGCACGTCATCTAAGTCAAGATACTACGTAAGTACAATTGCTTTCCTCTCTCTTGAAATTTCACCCATTATATTTCCTATCCGGCCTTCTTCTACGTCTATTTGTGCTATCCATAGCACTTTATACCTTCTTATTTATTTCATATTGGTGCCTTTGCTATAATTTTGCTTTAGTAATATTTCATACACTAATAACTAAATACTAAATATTCAAAACATATATTTTCACCAATATGTAGTTCACCGTATTATCTCTCTCTGGGTAGCATTTTTATCCAAAAACACTCAAATGCAACTAAAACTATCAACATTTTAAGACAAATGAAGGAGAAAAAAGGATAATACTTACAGCTTAGTTTCGCATTAGATCACACATATTTTCGTACACATAAAACAGTTACTATATTTCGTGAATTACACGTTTTCAAGTATAGAGGAAGAGAGCAAAGTTCACGTGTTCACAAAGTACAAGTTTGAAGAGACAGCGGTGACACGTAGCGGACAAAGCATCAAAACTGGATAACTACTGACTGTTGTAGTGCGTAGATTTCCGGAACTTGAAAGATAATGAAAGGTTATTGCGTGTAAGTACAAGGTGGGTTCGTGGATGTAAATGTGTTGAAAATGCAGAGGAAAACGGGAGCTTAGAGCTCTTGAAGGCCAGGTTTTATTTTCGAGCTCAAACCCTGAATAAAGGCATTCTCCCATAGACAGCGTGTTGAGCGCTGCCTGCCTACATACGCGACACCTACCACTTATTAGAAATAATCCGTAAATTACCACCTCTTCCTTCTGACATATTGCTTTGCACCATAGATGTTACTTCTTTATATGCCAACATTCCTCATGCCCATGACCTAGCAGCTATGGAATTCTTCCTTAACCAGATACCTAAACCTCATAGTCCAACCACAGCTTTCCTTCTTAACCTGGCCAGCCTAGTTCTCACATGTAACAACTTCACCTTTGACGACAAATACTACCTTCATATCCGAAGCACAGCCATGGGTACGAGAATGACACCTTCTTATGCTAATCTGTTTATGGGCAAACTCGAACATGCTTTCCTGCAAACTCAACCTTTGACCCCTCTACTTTGGGTAATATTCTTGGACGATATAATGATGCTATGGACTCATGGTGAAACCAGTCTCAAGACATTCCTAGAACAACTGAAACAATTACGTGTTGTCCAGTTCACCTGGTCCATTTCCGACAAAAGAGTCACATTCCTTGACGTGGA
The DNA here is from genome assembly GCA_022664845.1 of Lepisma saccharinum. Lineage (NCBI taxonomy): Eukaryota > Metazoa > Arthropoda > Insecta > Zygentoma > Lepismatidae > Lepisma > Lepisma saccharinum. The sequence continues at coordinate 116,303 of JAGDQP010000270.1, forward strand.
CATCACCTTAGAAAACAACACTCTGACCACTTTCGTTCACATAAAACCCACGAACTATATGCAGTATTTACACTACTCAAGTTCCCATCCTTACCACACCTACAAAGTGACTCCTTTCACCCTTGCCCTCAGAGAACAACGCCTCAATTACCACCTCTGCTGCTGAAACTTAAAACCAACGCCTTTAGTAGGCTCTAGTCAACCGAGGCTACCCTTCTAACCTTGTAACCAAATAGGTCCGCCGTGCATCCTCACACACTCAACCCGCTCAAAAATCCAACCCAACGTCCCCCAACCCACAGGCTCTAATCACCCAGTTCCATTCTAAATTAACCAAGGTCAAACAAATCCTATTCCTCTCATTTCCACATTCTCCAATTTGAACCAGATACAAGATCAATATTCCCCATCAAACCTAGATTAGTTTTTCAACATCCACCTAATCTTGGAAACATCTTGGTCCGTACGAATCCCTCCTTGCATACCACCCAAAACAGGCGCCCAGACATGCCAGAGACCCAGATGTAAAGTCTGCTCCATTTTCATCACTTCTCCCACAATCACTATCAATACTGCTAATGGTCGGTACACCCTCAATCGAAGGGTACATGCCACACCCCTAATGTTATATACATCCTAACCTGCAAGTTCTGTGATGCCTTTTATGTGGGAGAAACAAGTTGTGCTCTTTATATTCGAATTAATAACCATCGTCACTTCTGTACTATCAACAAACCGGATATCCCAGTTTCCTTTAACACAGAGTCCCACAATACCGATTTTGATCTATCTTTCCTAGTTGCCATAATCCACATTTTACCCCCTACGACCAGCAGCTCAACACGTCGTCTGTGGGAGGATGCCTTTATTCACTGTTTGAGCGCGAAAATAAAACCTGGCCTTAACCTTCAATAACTCTAAGCTCCCCTTTTCCTCTGCATTTTCAACACATTTCCATGCACGATCCCACCTTGTACTTACACGCTATGCAGTTATTATTATTTGAAGTTCCGGATATCTACGCGCTACAGCAGTCAGTTGTTCTCCAGTTTTGATGCTTTGTCCGCTACGAGTCGCCACTGTGTCTTCAAACTTGTACTTTGTGAGCACGTGAATTTCACTCTCTTCCTCCCTACTTGAAAAAGTGTGATTACACGAAATATAGTGACCTTTTTATGTGTACATGTGAATATGTGTGATCTAATGCGAAACTAAGCTGTAAGTATTATCATTTTTCCTCCTTCATTTGTCTAAAATTTACCTTATATATATATATATATATATATATATATATATTGTATATAGCCTCCCTTGCAGACAGTAATGCTACAATTCACTACTACTATAAGTATATAAGATTTCCCAAGTTACTAGCACTTACACAAGTAAAACACACTGTGCTGTCAGACTGAACATGTACTTTAGTATGCACTATACTCAGATATGCAAGATGATTTCTTATACACACATTGTATCAACCGCAGCAAACATATTTCCATATACGATTTCATGCATTAATGTAGCAGTTAATAGTTCAGGACATTTAGATGATTCGTAACATCCAGTGTGTATAGTCATATTAATGAAGACATGTTACCATTATAGCCTATAATACAGACGGAAAATGGAAGAGAATTAGTTATATAATATATTTTGTTTGTTGACCTGTTCAGTTCAAAATGTAAAGCAGAAACTCCATATATTATTTCATCAGTTTCAATTTTTCATAAATATGCCAACCCGAAGCTGCTTCGGCTTCCCTTATTGATTTCATAATTGCAAACAGCTGCGTATATTCTTGTACACTCTTCTAACCTTCGTCATAATCTAATCATCTCCTTTTGCAAGCAGAGTTCACCTAACATAACCTAAAAGTTATAAATATAAAGAAAAGAATATAATTGAAGGTATTCTCGGGTAGAAAAGAGTATAGAGTATCTGAACCTCTAAAAGAGTATAATACTCTTAAAAAGAGTATGTCTGGTCACCCTATCGAATCTAACTTATTCTGTCCGTTAGTCTATCTATGTCTAAACAATATATCCCAGGAACCACAAGATGTAGAGTGGTAGTTGAAGTGTTAAGAAAAGACACTGGCTAGACTAGCTCAGAACCCCTCGCCGGAATGGTTCTGATTGATCCGGGTGGTCAGTGTTGCCAACTTATTTTAAAAAAAATATTGTTCAAAAGCTTTCAATCTACTGCACCAAAATTGGCATAACTATAATTCGGTTCAAAAACATATACTTCGGCAAAAAAAATAATTTGTATGTCCCCATTTTCAAGCATTCCACCTGTTAGTTTTGCTAATCTATTTTTATGTAAATGTGTACTTTGCAATTTTTCCCCATCACGTTAGGCGTAGCAGCACCTAGCTTGGCTTATACATATTCCATACAATAGAAAAATACTGTTGCCGCTAACAAGCATCCAAGTTGTCAGTGTTGCCAACGTACTTTAGAATTCAATTTTTGAATTTGTTTCAAATACGTTTAGACAAGATAAGATATCTTAAGATAAGATAAAAATGAATTTTATGGGGGGTAACAGCACTATGGCTTGATATTAGACACATCTCACACTAAGTTTGGCATGAACAGTATTCGACACAATAGTAAAGGACTGTGGGTAATACTCTCCCAAAGCACACCCGTTGTTTGTATTTCCAACCTATGTTATGAAAATGAATCTCTGTTTCTGAGGTGCTATCAAGTATCATGGGACTGGAGCTGTGAGATAGAGTAACATTTGGACATAAGTATCGGATGAGGCATCGACGCCTCATAAGAAACAAAACACACATGCTCACTTTTAAGCTGTGAATGCCAATATTTGAATGTAAATGCTATACTTTAAATAGTAACAAGCACTATACACAACACGTAATTTATTAATTCGCTTCCATGTAATACAGGTGAAAGGACTTTCTAGAACGGGCTCGCTTCCTCATCAGCTGGGATCCACAAGTGAAACACTTGAAAAACAAAGTGGAATTGTTATGTGAACGTTCACATCACGCTCTTCCGAACGATATTGGGCGATGTCTATCGGTATCGTGCGATGAGATTTTCAGACAGCGATATTTATCTAAGCTTCGTATTTTAAACTGCCAAATTTTTTCCTCCTTGTTTTCTGGTAGAAATATATATCTTTCTTCAAGTTCCAGGAATAGCATTCAATGTCCAGATATCATACCACACTAAAGTCGATCGATATTTTACAGAACGGTAAAAAATGATCCACATCCGCGTTTAGTTACTACTCTTGTTTAGTAACTGCTCTGTGTTAGAGACCGACAAAACAAATTTTAATCCTTCTAAAGAAATTGGCAGAGGAGGAAAGCATATATCGAAACCAAAATTCATATAGAAAAGAGGAAAAAAGACTAAATATGTATACCTATTTTGTATAATATCAACGTCAGAATCCACCTAAAATTGTAGGACCCATCCCTAATATGCTATATGTATCTGTTGAGAGTCAACGCATAATTTGTTTATCTTGTATATAAGGGTCGCAAAGTTGCTTAAGGAAAGAAAAGTCAGCTTCGTTTATTATTACTCCTACATTTTCAACATGCCATGTAAAATAATCTAGCTAGTGAACGTGATATTAAGATTGGATTAAATTGCTTCAACATATTGAAAACTATATGTCACTTGTATATGAAGTTTTTGTCATATACTCTTATTGCATCATTTTATGATTCTTTATTATTACTCCGATGCCTTTAATTTTTATTGATTGAAAAATGTGGAAAGTGTATAGACCAGAAACTTTAAATATTACAGGACAAATATATTATATATATATATATTGCATATTCTTGTTCCTTTCTAATGTGTAATCGAAGCAGACTGCACACTTTGCGTATTCTTATTTTATCAAGACAGATGGCATATTTCGCATATTCTCGTTCATAAATTCTAATTTGTTCAAAGGAAATTGCATAATTCGCTATATTCTATATTTTAAATACATGAAAATTCTCTCGAATTACTGATGCAAATATTTCAGGATAATAATTGGTAAATTTTAAAGAGAGCCTATTTTCAGAATATAAATTAGATTGAACTATGTATTTAGATTGTTACTCTGTGAACTGTCCAACGCATTTAAATATTACGAGGCAAGTATTATAAATTCTTGCATTTAATTCATAAATGGAAATTTTATAAAGACAGTCTGCTTACTACACATATTATTGTAAGTAATTTTTAACTTGTAATTTTATCAAGGTAGACGACCTTCCTATGCAATTTCTACATCTTCAAAAATAAAAGGATACTAATTTACCGTATACGTCAAACCTAAATATGTGCAAGAACGAATTTTTATGATAACTATTGACAGATAGAAAACTTTGAAGAGGACTTACTTTGAGAAAGTAGATAAGACGTGTTTACATTGTTACTCCTTACAATTTTCCGTATTAGGAGGAATATCATATTTGGTGTTGCAACTGATGGCTTTAATCATGGATAAGTGAAGCTATTGATTTTGATTTAACATTTTAACTGCAAATCTGGTGATATTAAAACAAAACTAAATGAACTCAAAGCTGCTCCTAATGAAAGATCTGAAACTACTGCTTCCAACATAATGGAAATCCTAAAAAAGGAGAAAGATATTGATCATAAATGTGTTTCTTTTTCTGGTGATAATACTAACACAAGCTTCGGAGGAATTAATAAAAGAGGCAGCAATAATGTTTATAGTTTTTTAAACGGGATCTGAATGGAAAACTTGTTCAACTGGGGTCTCATGCTCCATGTATTGCATAATTGTGTCCAACATGGTATCGATACTGGGTTGAGTAATGATGTGAAATCCATAGTTCAGAAAATATATTATTATTTCTCTGTATACACTATTTATACCAAAAACTTGAAAGAATTTTGTGAAATTGTTGAGACTGAGTACAGGCAACTATTGAACCATTCAAAATCAATATGGCTGTCTTGGTTTTCATGGATAACTATGTTAATTGTCAAGGTGGTATTACTGGTCTAATTAGTTATTTTTTAAGAATGAACTAAGTGAAGCAAGGTTGTGGTTTGTACATTCTCTTATGTATGCTCTCGAAACGAAACCAGATTCAGTTGTAGAAGGTCTGTTTATCCTGCAAAACACTTTGAAAGTTATTGATGATATATATAGGCATTGTTTCAAATCTATGAAATTAAAAGAAATAATACAGGAAAAGAGAGATCAAGGTTAGGACTTAGAGATTAGGAAACTAAAGGCTGAAATATCACACGTGTACATGTCACTTATCTCCTACCTTACGAAGTGGATAACTCAGTATGAAGAATTTTGTGTTTTCAAGTGGATGGGGTTGAAAACTGTTCCTATTTGGGAAGATGTTGAGCAAACTGTGGTTTATATAAATGACAAGTTAGAAGAAAAATGAGTAACGGTAAAGCTTTCGAACAATTTTGTAATTTGAAGGTATTTTTAAGTGCAGGCTATTAAGTAGATGATGAACAACAGTTATGTGATGACATTTGTTGTTTAAGTATTTTTGTGAATCAAGAAATTCAGAAAGTTTTTCAGAATTATTAAAAATGGCAGATTTTTTTCATCTTTGATAAGTCACAATGGAAGTGGAGAAAATAGTCAATGGTCGAAAGAGAGAAACAGACTATCCGTAGAATCAGTTAAAAGTATTTCGTGAATGCAGTACAATTCCTGTTCTCAATTTTATAATTTTCTTTAGAGAGAAGATGATGATGGTGGACATTGGAACATCTAGGAAATATGATAAACATACTGAAAACCAGTGTTCGATATGTCACGGGGGATGCCAGGAATTTTCCCTGGTGTTTGAGGATTCCATCTTCGGTGGTTGATTTCAAATACCATCCCAACAAGGTATAAAATCTTTGTATTTCTGCTCAAAAATGTAGTAGGTTAAAGAGTACAAGCAAACAATACTTTTAGGATCCTCCTTCATAAGTTATAACAATTTGAACACTGCTGAAAGCGATTGTGATAGTAGTTAACCCGTTCATGCACTTAAGAATTGTATTTCTTTTTTCGTAAATTAATAAACCACGTATATAGATATTTTCAATTTTTAATTTTGTATTTTAGTTTTACATGGTTTCATCAGTTCAAAAAGAAAAATAGTTGTTTTTAAAGCAAAGCGAGTGTAGTAAAAAAATTAATGTATATATATTTTTAATAGAATACATATTTCAAACATTACTATGTTTTATATCCATTATTCCATTAGTTTAATAACGCGATTGTGTGGCGAAAAATGACTAATAACAACACATTATCTCTAGCTCGTATTCTTCAAAGCGTCCTCTTTTTCATATTGGCCATCTGGTCACCCTACATAGGTGGGCTCTGGTTTAAACACCTACAAGAGTTCTGGACTATTGGCCCATAACGGCATAGTACTGGAAAGTACTGTGAAAGTGAACTGTATGGACATATACACATTTCGTCGACACTAAAGTATAGGGTAAATCAGAGTGACATTGCGCACATTTTTAAAAATTATTATTCCAAGTTCCATGATGTACTTAAAATAAAAATACCTAATTAGTATGGTGACCAATCATGTTTCTGACAAACACACCAAAATTTATGGTCTAATCCATTACTTAGATGTTAGATTTTTTGGTAGAACATTGTATCCCGGCGTCTATCCCGTTGGTTATGGGTGACATGCCGCATGTATAAGGGTGATATCATAGAACCAGACTAAAAGTGATTTCTCTACCAAGACTAATGTTGCAATTGCCTTCTGTAAACAACCTGTCGCATCATGGAAGTTGGGAGGAAATTAAGCTACGCATGCTTACTTTATATTTTAGTTTTTTTTTATTATTTGTCTAATGCCTACTGTAGAGTACCTACAATGTTACGATGAAAGAGAAAAGTAAAAGTTAAAAAATCATGGACTATGTTCAGCACCTATTTTAACTGAAAAATACAAGTTAAAAAATAAGACAGTAGCTATAGACTAAGGTTAGATCATTTTTAGCAGAATTCAAAAATATTCTGACAAAACGAAAAACAAAAAGAAGTCAATGAACTTAGGCTACGAAATGTCTCGTGCCTGTATTCTTGCAATTGGTTCTTTTAGCCTCTTTGGATCTCACTGTCCACATGTTTTTACCCCTGCTTTTCCTTGGTTACATACTGATAATTTCAATTAGACCTAACATAAAAATAAAGATTAAAATTGCTGCTTACTTAATTGTTGTTTAAAATAAACACAACTAATTAAATAGGCACAAAATGTGAAACATATAAACAAATGTGTTTAGTTTTAATATACGGTACACCATAACTTCTCTAACAATGTTTCATAATTCATCTCAAATCATAGTCATTAGTTCATTCCTTGCTGCGTGTGTCCCTTATGAGAAAAGTGCGGTATGTGTACCGGATTTTATGGCAGCGTCTCTCCCCATTACCTAGGCTGAGACGCTGCACCTCGTGACCCGTTGACCTTGAGAACCAGGATGGTTAAACTAGACTGACAACATTTAAAACAGAATTGTTGTTTCTTCAAACTCCACAAACTCATAATAATGTAGAACTTTACCGTCAAACGAATTTACAGTAAGGTGAAAAGAAAAATAAACTTATGAAGGAAAAATATAAGCGTTACCGAAGCTAATGCGCCGTACAATCTGTAAAGAAAACACATACACACGCGACCCCTTCGCGTTTTCTCTCATATCTATTGCACTCCTGCCTTTCGCATTCGACCGCACTCTGTCGACAATGTGTAAAACTAGAGGGGGGCGCAGTCTATGCCGTATGCGGCGACTCTCCTAGAATTACGCTACATAACGACACTTTGACGATCCTTGCAGCGCTACCTAGCTACGGAGGAGTGACTCTGATAAACTACCGGTCACAAGTATTCGACGATAATTGTCCTGGCGATACCTTTCCGAGATAATTTTTGTTCTTAATTTTGTAGGTGCAAGATTTATCGTTAAAAATAATAGTTTAAGCCTCATATCCTACTAAGAGCTAAAAATAACAATTCCTTATTATGGTTATTTATTTAGGGCAATGCTATACTTGAAACCTAACTCATAAAATTGATCAATCAGCAGCAAAATGGGAAGGAATTCCACATTGCCTAGGGACATTTTTGTTAATTTTCTCGTTTGAGTAAAATGGCGAAGCGCGCTCTCTTTGCGATATAGCAATTCAAAATCGTTTCTGCTTCGTTGACTGCTCGAAATTACGCAAAAGACTTCATTGCATTCTCACACGAGAAGGCGGTACAGTCATCCCATTTGTAGAGATATACGTATTTGGTGACATGGTGCCTGCCTAATATGGCCATCAAATATCTGAATTTTTGTTAATTCGTGCTGAGCTGAGCAGCGTTTATTCCACACATTTTCATATTATCTACCCATTTAAAATAGGTTCGGTACGTCCTATGCTTTTTAAAGTAATAATACATTATAATAGTTTTGAATGAGCCAATGTGTGAATCGAAACTCCATTGGTGTTATCACCGGAACTGCTATAGGGATCGAACCCTGAATTGGAACATTTTACGATCGTAACGGAAGTGTGTGTGAAATCACATGCAATTTTCACTCTCAATCACATTTAGGAGGCTTTTACCATACAGTATAATAAATCTATGTTACAAATATATTAATAAAATACTACACTTGCATTAGTTAGGTACACATTTCAATCAGTGTGGACATTATTTCATGCTGAAAAATACTGATAGAGCAAAGAAGACTATTCACCAGAAATTATTCTGTTATACGAACAGCCATGATCTGTGTGTACTTTTCTTCAGTGAAGATAAACATCAAATTTTACTCAGAATGTCTTTCAAGAGGAAGATAGTGACACTAATAGCTTTCTCGACATCGTAAATAAAATGTTATTTGTCGTAATTTTTACTCTTGTAAATATAACATTTATTTAAAAAGAAATTGATCATTCATATCGCTTTTATTTGTATTTAGAATATTTCGCTAAAGAGAGATAGCCAAACTAATGGCGAAAACTAACAACATAACGATTGTTTCCATGGTTAATAGAAACAAAATCAGGCGCCATACCAAAACAGAAACGGAACATAGACTAAAATCCATCATCCTCAGACAGCAAATCAGGACGAACCACATCAACATCACCACCGCGAAAGAAGACTCATACGATCAGCGACTCAAAATCAGATAATTAATTCATGGACATCATTGACCAAACTGAACCAGTGAACACTCATCAAACAACTTCCTCTTCCTACTTGTTTCTGCTAACCGGATATGATTCAACATTTCAGCTTCAAAGATGCTACTAAATCAATTTCTAAAATATTTCGCTCGTCAAGTTATCTCAAGACTAATACCAACCAGAATGGGCATAATAGTACAACCTTCTGACCAGCAACTAGCAAAAACAACCCGTAACACACATGCTTTCAGATCTTTGGCCAAACTTGCTAAACTTACTCGCCTAGAGAAAAACCACTGAAACATCTACCACCCCCACGACGACCACTCATGCTATCTGTTGTCATTCGATGTGTGGATCCGACGATAACTGACGAAGAGACAGAAAAAGAACTACAAGCTGAGGGGCACATACTCACTAAATGTTTACGTATCAAAACAAAGACAGACACTGCAAGTTACATGATTCGAGTACTCAGAAATCATCAGGAAACAACCAACGACTTACTTACCACAGGCGCATACATCTACAAAGTTTTGCTCAGGAAAGTTAAGAAAGTTAAAGTTGTCAATTACACTTTGGTTTTCTTGTGTAGTCTATAATGAGATCTATTAAACTAAAATATTTTGTTCAACTCTATATCAACATGATATCAATGCTTTAATTTAAGCACATCAACTGGGAAATTTATCCTTCTTTCCATTTTCAAGTTTTTAATTCTTGGTTTGCAAAAAAAAAAAGAGTATAGAGAACACATGACATAGGTTAGCAGCATTTTACTCTTTCTATGTTTGGAAAAGTGTATCGAGTATTCTTCAATCTACATTCCGAATGTTCACGAACATTAAATTCAATATGTGCGCAGCGGCTGGTTTACACGAGTTTCGCGAATTGTTCCAGTATTTTCAGCGAAATGACACTTGCTGTAAGTCTACGTTGTTTTATAATAGTGAACAAGCATGTGTAATGTAATAACAACAAACGACATATTAGCAGACGACAACAACTCTACAGGGATACAATAGATAGGCTCGACCTGAAGATGGAGTTGCTGTCGCCGATGGATGGATTTGGAAGACCTCCCACAAATAGAACCTATAAAATGCCACAGCACAGGCATTCGACTCAAGATCATTCGACTCCTGGGTCGTCAACTCCTCTCCTACCTGTTCGCAGAAGGCTTGCTTCTGGAACATCCCTCACACGCAAGAGGCTTGCTCCAGGTGCCATCCTTGCATACACAAGAGGCCTGCTCATGGTATGCACTATACCTCAACCAAGCATCATTTCTGTACGCAGAAGGCTTGCTTTTGAAAGAAGTCTTTAACACGGAGAAGGCCTGCTTCTGGTGTTATCCTTAAGCACGCAGAAGGCTTGCTTCTGGTGCGACACCTCAAAACAAATCTTCTCAAAGGAGTACATCGGAATAAAAGAAACCTATAAGCTATTCGATAGCTCTTAAACATTCTGTATTTAGTATCCTACGAGACCCTGTTTTTAGTAATTTTAGTGACTTATTCAATTTTTGTAATAAAACTGGTTGTGGGCTAAAACAAAACACGTGTATCTATTGACTCTACCTAAGACGCATTATAAGGAAGCGTCGAGAACATTACGATATAGTATATACAGCAACATATTATAATGTAGTTTGTAGGCGTAGCTTCGTGGGAAAGTTTATAATTTGGGTAGAACATATTTTATTGGGTCTTTGAGTTCATTATTTAATGATACCTTTATAACAGTAATTGCAACTGCAGATAAGGTAAATGATAAATTAAGATCCACTCTCGTGTCTTCCTTTACGTAAAGTGTTTATTGCAAAGTAGTTTTACACTATTAAACAACTACAAATAATTTTAAAATGCAGTGAATGTGAAAAAATCGTCACATGGTTCCACTTTCTATATATACTGTGCGTTAAATTATACTCTTATCATACATGAAATGTCAATATTGGAGTACATATAAAATAGTTAGTAAATTAGAATCGTTGTGCTCATTATTTAAACAAACCTTTATAATATGGGAATTTCAAATGTAGAAATATGCATAAGGTAATTTAACCTTTTCTTTCTTTACATGAACTGTTCATAGAAATCAATTTCACACTACTTAAGCACTACTAATAATTTACAATACAGTAATATAAGTCGGAAAAGACGGAGAGAAAGAACAAGGAGAATCAGTTAAATTAAAATTCTTAACTTGCTAGTCGTGTGCAAATGAGATAACATTTTGGCAAACTTTTTATTCATTATTCACATCCTATTTATTTCATGATAAGGTGGAACCCAGAGCCTGACCCTCCCTTTCACACTAGCTTTGGATTCTCTTACGCTTTGTGCGATGAGGAGTTTCCGCCAGTTTTTGTGGTTTCGGGCTGGACGTGTGTACATATGGCAATTTATATAATTAAATTCACTTGTTCTACTATATATCTCTTCTGCTTGTGATGTTCCATGTTTCTGTGTGTCAATCATTTGATTTTCGATGGTGTATATGTCAGGATATAGAACATTCAGTCCAGTTTTTTTCATTGTAATGCGATATCCGGAGCCTGTTCACACCAGCCTGTTGGATTCTATCTTACTTTGTATATGTAATGAAGGAGTTTTCCCATCTTTCTTTTTGTAGTTGTGTAAGTGTAACAACGTTTTGTGATTCTGGTTTCGTTTCAACAGTTGCCGGTATCTTCGGTTAACTCTTCCATTTTGTCTTGTGCGGCTACTTGTGCACATGTGTTTGGTCACAGACCCATATATGTGTTTTCACTCTTCTCAGAGTCTGAGGTTTAAATTTTTCATTAGTTACTATTTTTTTTCCTTTTCGATATTCTGGTTTGTGTGGTTTGTCCGGTATTCTGGTTTAAGCCGTCTGGTGGTTGTCATTAATTTTGTGAGAATTTGGATTTTATTTAAGGCCCTTAGGCAGCTTTGGCTCAGGCCTATTATTTTAGTATTCTAAGTTCCTCTCTTGTATAGAGACAATTTTGTTTAGTGGTCGCCCAGCCATGTACTGATCATGCTCTTGGCTCCTTGCTTGCAGTATATTTTGTTGGTTTCATCTCTTTCATTTTTCTCATCTTTTGGTTGGTCTCCCACTTGGAGGGGGCGGATAATCTGATATTTGGACTTTTCCGGTTTTCTTGTTCTAGTTTGATAATCATTGCTTCCATCACCGGGCTTCATTGTAAGTTTCAGGTTCATTTGGTCTTTAATACATTGTTTTGGCCCTTAAAATAGCCCATTTTTTCTTCTAATTAAACTTTTCTTTTTCCTTAGTTTATTTGGTTTGAATTGCAGACGGAATTACCCATAAGTATTTTCGGTTGGTATTTAGCATAAGTATCTCAAGGCAAGACACATGCACGGATTGTTCCAGTAGCTGTGACTCTTTTCTAAAAATAATTTCTACTCAAAAGGGCGTTCTCACTTCTTCCTCTTCTTAAACGGTATCGAAACCACCACTATTCATCTTGGTACCCCTGAATACTATGGGTTCGACAATAATATCTGTCATTTTGTATTACTTTTAAAATGTCACCCCCTCCCACCCCCACTCCTAGGGATTTCTTACCCTCCCCATTATTTCTTTCCAGTTTGTAAGTCATATGTGTACGAAGTTTAGTTGAAATTAAACCAGGGGTAACGTAAGTATACAGAATAATAAATTTTAAAGTGCTTGGGAACACTAACATACTTGGGTGTTTTGGAGACAGGTACAGCCACAGTATGTTTTCTATAGTATTGAATTATGTTTATGCCAAGTTTTGTGTATATACTTCCAACTGTACTGAAACCATTTGAAAAATATATTTAGGTTGCCAACACTGACGAAATTGGTACTTGTGGGTTCAAAGTAAAATGCAGTAAACTTCTTTGGGACAGACACTATAAAAATAGGAGACACAACGTTCATAAAAAAATGGACTAACCTACATTCAGCCAGTTTTCGGTTGAACGTTTTACTCTCTGTAAAATTTTAAAATGCGCATATATGTCTTTTCTAACGTATTTCATTTAGGCAGAACAAGTTTTGAAAGTAGAATGAAGAAAATGTAATGTTCCTTTAAAATTAAAAAAAAAAAAATAGAAAAGTAAAAACGTTTCGATCCAGGGTCCACTAGAACGCTGGTCAGATGCTCTCGCCACTTAGCTACAAAGGCAATTGGTGTTTATAGCTTTCCGAGTGATATTTATAGCTAGCATTTTACTACGCAAAAGGTTAATGATTAACATGTTGTAGATTTTACTACGAGGAAAGTCTGGAGAAAAAAAGGAGAGATACGTTTGCTACTGTGTAAAGATATATACCCAACTTAATTCCTCTTTTCGCCAATGCTATCATGCCGTTCTCGATCCACCAGTCAACTGTTTACTGTTCACAGTGTAAAAGCAGCATAAAACACTCAAAATGGTGGGGCGTTCAATGACAAGCAAGTAACTTTGCTCCTGTTATTGGATTATAAAATATCCAACCAAGGCTTAAACTTCATCCACAAAAGTACGTAACATCAAAACGGCCAGTTTAGCTTACACTTCGATCAGAAGATGACCGAATTTTAAACGTACAATAAGTTGAACGTTCACCGACGAAACACTGGCCAGTTTCAGCCAATTTTCAGTTAACGTTAAACCATTACAAAGAAAATTTTAAACTTTAAAATGGAGTTAAGGTTATCAGTCTTTCCACTAAAGAGCTTACACTCTAACCACATTAAAGAATAAATACAATAAAACGCTAATTTTCGAATTTTGTTTCTCCATAAAGCGGAGTAACTTTCATGCATTTCGTGTTCCCACTTTTTAGAGTGAAGTCTAACAATGTACGAAAGAGAAATATGATTGGTACAGGCATTTAAGCGTGATGCGCGAACATACATCGAGCCATTCATGATTATTTGTACGTATATAGATTTACATGTATGAGACATGTGTGGGTTGTTTCTCGTAAGACAATTTTATGCACTTGCTTTCTGTAAATTTTAAGTTTTCTGTTTTCCGTAAAATGTTCAGTTTCCATTTTCCAGAAAATTTTCCGTCTTCGGTTTTTCCGGATTTTTTCCGTCTTCCATTTTTGCGGAAACATTTCCGTCTTCCGTTTCCAATTCTCCGGTTTCCGGAAATATTGCCATCCCTAGTATTTCATTCTTCAACTTCCACTTTGCCATAAATACTGAAAATTGTATTCTCTTGCTTTGCCAATACAAACTGCTGTGCTGTCAGAAGAAGAAAAGCTTAAGTTTTTAGAAGATAACGTTTAAGAAAATAGTCAGCTGTAGTCTAATGAAAGCTCTGTAATCGTACGTAATTCTTCATTAATGATTTGTAATTTTACACATATCTGTGATAGTAGCACAAACACACACGCATGTGGTATATATTTATATAAAGAGAGAGAGAGAGAGAGAGAGAGAGAGAATGTCTCTGTGGCCTGAATATTGTCCCCTCTTGGAAAAATTTCTGGCGACGCCCTTGGATTCAATGTAATCTAATTAATTAATTAATTCAAGCATTTATGTGCCACAATTACCCAATCATGTCAACATTGATCTTTCTGATTCAGTTTTCTCGACAACAAAAACGTCGTCGGTGTGTTTGTGCATCGATCCTTTCATTGTTTGTTCACATTAGTATAGATTAGAACCTCGAATATGAGGATCGTAATCCTGCGATCCGATGCTATACCAGCTATGCCTAATGTTGTAAATACTGCATACCTATCCTCTTGAATTAGTCAAACTCTCCTATCCATTAGCGATCCACAAGCCAAAATTAATATATGGAAGAAAGTAAATATCTTAGATATATCTAAGCTTCGACCTGAGCCAAAGTCACTGTTATTATAATACGAATTGTTTTGATTTGTTATAAGTGTAATGTTTTTACTACAAGCAAAACGAACATTTTCACAATAAAAATCAACAATTTACATGTTTCAAACATTGCTAAAAATTTCCTTTTAGAATTCACTAAATAGTAATTTCAAAGTCGATGCAAGAAAGGTAAACAAAATGTTGTTTCGTTTTAAAAGTAAAGGACATCTGGTAGGGTTTTTTCCGGGTTACCAGATGGTGCAAGAAAATAAAAAAAAGAGTAAGAAAGTAAAAGAAATTCTTGAAAAGGCTGAACCCTCGCCGCCGGGACCTCCACACAGCGATCATTGTCAAGGGGGTTTGTAATAAACCGGCGACGAACCCCCTTCCCCTTAACTCACGCTGGTCTCGTAGGTCTGAGAGAAAATTTCAATCTTATAAAATGAAACGGGTAGAGGTAGAGGCTTGTAAAGGTAGTAATAATCCTAATAATAAACATAATGTTTGAGAAAGAGTTTCAGAAAATATTTTAATATATAAACAAGTTCGGTTGGAATAGAATTATGAATAAATTACTGGGTAAAGTGATATTTGTTCTACTCGTGAGAACTCTATAGATAGAAAATAAGTACGAAATCATATTAAGTTAGTTCAGAAATGTTGTTATAGAGTAAAAGACTAGACAATTTTAGAATTGGATTACTGACATGTAAAGCTATATATTTAAAATAGAGTTCATACTAAGCATTGTACGTGACAATCTACTGTGACTTTGACTTTAGAAATCTTAGTAATTTGAAAGTTTAGTAGAAGTTTTGGTAGTATTTATGATAACATAGATTGTTTGAGTGTTAATTTATGAAAAGATTACATGATATTTTTTAAAGAAATAGTACTTTGTTGTTCACGGATTTTCAACACGTTGGAAAATAAGAGAATATAATAAATTCTTAAGTTTAATAAATCTGTATTGAGTATTATTAACTAATGCATTCTTAAATAAAACAGTTTATCTGCTCAGAAATATCTGGAGTCTAATATGGATTATTAATAAATCAGCACTAAGATTAAGACAAACAATATGGTGACATTCTAATGAACCGTTGTTTATAGTCCTCTATCCTTCATAGGAAAGCTATTTGATAAAACTATATTAACGTTTAGATACATGTATATTTATTCGAAGATCAAATTATCATTATCCTCCTGTAACCATATCAAAACATTTTTAAACCTAAAAGATCTGTCTAATAAATAAACATTAAAATTGGCAAAACAGCGTATTCTAATAAGGTAACTACCAATGAGCTCATTTTGAAACCTGCTTGGAAACGAAAACCGAGTCTTTCCAATGACCAGTCGTATGCTTATCCACGCCCGAAGAAGGCACGCCTAGTTGTAGAAACGTCAAGACTAAGTTGACCATGCATTTTGATTGTGAAGGTATCACGATTACGTTTCCCCATGCAAAACAATTAATAAGACGTTTTACGTTAATGCTATTTGCTGATTAGGAAATGGAGTACGAAGAAAAGGACAAGGACTGAAGCTGTGGATAACTGCTGATTGGCAACTCACCACAACAAGGTGTCCACCTACTCATCACGTTTCGTACAGGGTCATTTGGCAAAAAAATAGAATCATCCAGGTACCTTGGCAGCCTACATTTATGATTTCGTACCTCGTGACTTCTGGAGTTTTCCAAAAGTAAAATCACGTTTAAAAGGAAAGGGATTTGGGACCACGGATGCAATCAGGAGAACGTAATGAGGAACCTGATGGGGATTCTAACAATGCACTTTGCAGCGCGTTTAGAAAAATGGAAGAGGTTCTAAGAGAAGCGTAGAGGTCTAAAGAAGCCTAATTCAAAGAAAATTATGGCGCCACTGACCTAAAGTAAAATATATCTATGTTATTACCGTTTTCACAAACAACCTTGTGCATGACAAATGTTGAAATTAACACAGGAATTTGACACCCGCAGTGACCGATCCCTGTCACAGTGGCCTCAATTATTCTGTGTTAATTTAAAATATATCTAGTTTAACATTTATTTTGTTTGATAAAAGTAAGTAAATTATACTTGATGTACAAAAATTCTACCTCGTCTGTAGATGCCACTTGCGATGGAAATACTAACGTCGCAGATTATGTTGCGTGGACTTGAGTCGTTGGCAACTAACTTTTTGTTGCACAAATTTTGATGGGGAATGTGAGGTGAGTAATGTATCCTTTGATCAAGCTTCAAGGCTCCTGCATAGCAAGCTTCAGCGAAAGGAAAACTTCATCTCCAAACGATTTTGCTAAGTGCAATGCATAATGTAAAGGGTGAGAGGTTATCGTATTTATCCAAACGATAAATGATAACTTTTCCTGCCAACGATTGGATATAACGAGAGAAGAAGTTATACCTAACCTACCAACGCTCGTCAATTACAAAGGCGTTGGTAACCGTCATAATAACGAAAGAGCTCATGCTACTTTCATCGCACGGCAAGAATTACTGAAATTCGGTTTGGAAGTTATCCTACCAGGTTCATTCCAGCTATATTACTCCTAAGGACTACCATGTTTTTCGCTTATTACATAAAGCCTTCACTCCTCAAACCTTTGATGTCGCGGAGGATGTTAACCGCCAGTAGACAACATTTTAACTATAATCTAGAGGAGTTTTACCTCGTGGGATTTATTAATTGTCACACAGGTGGCAAGAGGTCATTCATAATGATAGTAACAGGTGTCTTACTTTTTGTTTCGTCTCCACAAAACGGGTACAACCTATGCACAAACCCAATAGTTCGTATTGTATAGCTATTATACTTATATCTAACCTGGTCAACAACAATAAAAAAAGGAACATTTGTTTGGTTGCCAAGAATATTTGAACGAACTTCAGATAATTTTGGAAGTACTGAATCAAAAGAAACGACATTAGTTTCGTTCAGTTAGCTCTAGCTATTTTCTGAGATGGATAGCCTGAAAATATGACTAAACACAACTAACGCTTGTAGCTACTTACAAACGAGCTTACTGCGGTATTTTGTTTGTGTCTTTATTGTTTAATATCGTGTGCCAAGTTTATCCATTGTGTACAAACTCAAATACATCAATATTTCTATTTGTGTATTATTCTGCAAAAGCTCATTACAAAGAGTGAATTTGAATTTTATTTATAGTCTTTAGGCATCTAAGACTCCGGTCGGAATAGGGGAAGGAAAAGGATGCGGGAAGATGTTGGTCAGGGCGTCTGTTGAAGGTGCCTCCCGGCATTTGCCTGGTTTCACTGAAGGAAAACTCAGGAAAAACCTCAGTGAGTATGGTCGTCCGCTGGGATAGAACCCACGACCTCCCGAATGTTACGCCAACGCTCTACCACTGAGTTTCGGCGGCTCGGTAACTTTACAAAGAGTGTGATTAATTAATCTTAATGGCGTTACCTACACCTGTGGTGAATGCACTTGCCGAAACAAAATGAAAACAATTAAGTTTATACCAAACTAGGTAAGTCTTTGTCTCCCCATAAAATTTGAAGAGCTATGAACAATTCTACGATAGTGAAGAAATGGGGCAATAAAAACTTCGGCGTGTCTATTGTGGTGAGAGAACCTATTTTTTTTGTTTGTGCTGCGAATATGAAAGGCTTCAATCTCTACACGAAACATACGTGGGAGAAAAGACCACTTCTATAAAATCAGCTAGTTACTTCCGCCTCAAGGAGCAATAGTGAATCAAGAAATTTTATCTGCTTGTGGGTTAGTAGATTAGAGCAAGTTTGATATGTCTTCAAGAGATAATTGTAGTGTATCACATGTCATTAACGGGCAATAGTTTCTCAGATAAGAAACTCTTCTGCTACGCCCTATTAAACTTGGACTGAAGAATGTATTCGTTCAGGCCTTGTAGAGGGATCATGATCATTTTAAAATTGATCTGTAAATCGTTCTTTGTACGAATTATTGAAGAAAACTAGAATCACGGATCTCTAATGGTCATCCAATTAAAAAACTAATCAACAATTGGACTTTTCAGGTGATGACATTTCTCGCTCGGGCCGTCATGTCTAACTTCCTAAGAGATTATTGCGTATGTAGAAAGGAGAAAATTATGAAGAATTGGTGTGGAATGTGTTTCCGACCTTACAGTTATGAGAATTTTTACGAGGACAAAAGTGTACATTTTTCAGTCCCTGTTAGACTAATTTCTGCATAGTGTTTGCACTGATAATCAAGGGGAAAAGCTTAAGGACATAAAGTTCATTGAGGGAAGGTATGTATGGGACATGCAACAACCATGTGACTTCAGACTACAGATAAAGCCTCACACGTTCTTGTCCTGACGACGCACGTAGAGAAAAAATCCTACGAAAAGCGTTTGACTCTGCATAACTGTATTTGTTGGCTTTCATTTTGATGCCTTTCCTATTTGATTTCTTTACTTTTGTAAGATTTATTTCAGATCCAATGTTATTTATGAGCACCTGGCCAGTATCTCAGAAAAAGGAGTAAACCTAAAAAAACGAATGTCGTATTCTGAATCAGTGATACAAAGTTACCCTAATATAATATGGTTCTAATATAATTGGCAAAAAATTCGTGTTGGCCAGGATTCATTCACATTTGGGTCATTTTCGAGGAGTTTCAAAGCGTCATATTCTTACCATCAATAAAAGAAGAGAACAAAAGAGAATTGTGTAGAATGTATTTCTAAAGAATTGGATTACTCTTTCTACATTTTAAAACGAACATTACTAGAAGTATTATGTAAGGTCATAATTTCAATTGCTCTACTACAGTTAGTACTCTGTTGAAGTGATGGTATATCCATCAAAAGTAATACAGACTGTTGAAAGACAATAGTGCAGATGTTGGGTTTTAAAGGACAAAGAGTAAAATAAGATTATATGAAGGTTCACAGTTGAAGAAAAGTGTGTATTGATGGTATCCACCAACAGAAATGTAGATTATTATGAGACCATTAAGCAGACTTTGATCAAACATGTGTATCAAAAGGATAAAATATATGATCCACGTGTTTATTTTAGTTTTTTTTGTGGTGATAATTATTTCTAACGACAGACTTTTATAGGAAGACCTGAAAGATTTCTCTCTAATCCTAACGCACTAGACTTGAGAAAAAAACTGAATGATCACGTGTACTATTGGTTAAAGTTTGATTAATTATATAGATATTAATGTGGAAATACACTTCTGCACATTGTAGTAGTTTTCCTATGAAGAAGTTATTTATGTTCCTTTCTTTTATATATAGGCAAGGGCATGCAGCACATTACAACGCTCTGAAACTCCTTCTTTCTAGTAGCCACTCAGGTTTCAAGAATTGTTCAGTCCATGTCGTCTTAGTGCAGTCCTTCTGGTTATCATATCCATAAGTCATGCAGATACTGTAGATGTTGATGTGGATGAAACAACATATTCTTCTCATAGTTGAGGGAATGTCTTGGAATATGTTGTGATTTCCAAACTGATGGAAAAGTAATCCGTTTCTTCTGTTGACGATCATTTAACTAGAACGAAAGAAAGAAAGACATTACTTAGTCTATGACTTATAAACTTTAATTGAGTTCAGAATTGCCAAATTGGGCAGAAAGTAGCGATTCGGGGTGTTTGCTTTTCCTGTAACTAGATTATTTTTTAGTTTTCTTGGTGAACATTAGGCATGTCATGTGTTCCTAAGGCGAATTTAGTAAGCATTTTCGTCTGCTGAAGTTGCTACCTATGGTGGTTCATAGTGCACTTATAAAAATTCCATATCACCAACCTTTTGAAAGGATTGACTGGATAGTTCTCTTACTAGCTCCATGCTAAAATAGAGTTTGGCCAATGGAGTTTAAAGCACATTATGTTTTATCTTTAATTACATAAGGTGAGTGCAAGTAGTTCGTTGGTTTGTTGAATTTATTTTAAGGCGTTTAAGCAACTATGACTCAGGCCGTATGGATGATGATGAGGTGAATTAGTGGAATGAAGAAAGTGGGAGGAAACGAGAGCACCGAGAAAACCCACACACAGTATTTGTCCACTACAAAACCCACATGGCATGAACAGGGCTTTGTGTTGGTAAGGGTGTCGATCCGACGACCTCCTAGCACCAGAGGTGAGTGCTCTACCAACTGAACCACCGCGGCCCTCTGTTGGTTTGTGTTGCAACAAGAGTGTTATCGGTACAAAGTGGACGGTCTTCCAAGAAGAATCGTGCTGGTCTTGCGATAACGAAATGCAGTTACTAACAAAATATACTCAGTTATATCTGACCCGTGTTAAATGTTAGAATACATGATTAACTATACTGCATCATATTAAGTTACACGCTACCATATCACATTGCTTTTGTGTTCAAATTACTGTGTTAGTTTGTCCCTTTCGCTACTTTTGGCCATTAAAATGTGGTAATTCTGAAAGTGATCTATTAATATGTCGAGACATACTTGTACATTTAAACACAAAATATGTTTATATCTAGTAACGAAATATATCCTTTCTGTAGAGTTATCCGCCGTGTTCGTTCTGGAGGACATGTACGGTCTACTAGTTTTTCTTAGATCTTGTCATTTAGTCCTCACAACTTTCTAAATCTCTTGAATTATGCTTCTTAAGTGTTAAAGAGGTATTTTTCCCTGCCAAGGGAGTACACCAGTACGAACAAACAAACAGAATAAGCAATACAGCTTCAATACAGAAACAGCGTCTTCTTGAAACTCACCAGTTCTAAAATAAAATGAAGTTAAACTTTACTTGAGTACCCTCGGGGATCTTTGCTTTCCCATCAATCATATTATTTCTCCCATTAAAAGCTCAATTTAGTGTTTCTTTCACGGTATTGAAACTGTACCGGTTATTCTGTTTTCGTTCGGTAATTGCGTACGACCTAATTGACAATAAAAATGATATTATAGAAAGAAGGCCAAATGCTATTTTGTTAAAGTTCTTATTGCAGTGACCCTATTTGATACTCCTAGGCCCAATTCGTACATCGAAAGAGTTTCTTTATAAAGTCTTTCACGTAGTTCGTATCTATTTCTGAAAGTATCTTCAAGCTTCGCGCGGTTTGGGTTTGTTACGTTAGATTTGGTTAGTTAGATCATAGATGTGTGTGTATAGGATATTTGGGTTATATTTATTATAATTACGTATATACAACTCGATGGTATTTTATTAATAATAAATAACAAAACAATATTCATACTCAACTAACGTCTATACAGATTAGCTCTATAAGAACATCATCTAAAGTATCTGATTGCACATACGTAAGAGTGGAATTCTCAGCAACAGTATAACACTTGTACTCTATGAGCTGAGCACCTTAGGGTGTTAAATTGTGGAGCTCTGAGCAGATTATAGAGTATTCGTAAGTTGTCTTACAGTATAGCATGGATGTGCATGAAGAACTACAAAGTTGGGGAACAGATTCCTTATTCGAAAACACCCTAACCTTCTGGAGTGTGAAATTTAAAGAAATTTTACAGCAGGTCAACTGAAAATTACACTCACACTCTTGTCGGAATTTTCTTTGGGTTTTCTCTCATTTTTTTTACTTTAAACTTTGCTTTCACTACGATCTTTGTGAAATAGTTTCTTTTCGACGAGCTGATCGCCATTCTAAAGAATCACAAGAAATACACCAGCACAGGGAGTGAACAGTTTTGTGTTAAACATGATGTAGAGTGTTTGCATCTTATTAAAAAGAAAGAAACACCTAACCGGACTTTATCTAAGCTAATTCCGTAAACTAAGTAAACTTTTCAAATTGCATAAACGAAAAGATCTAAACAGACGTTAGCTAATATATTTCCGTGAATAGTGTAAAGTGTTGAAAATGCAAAAGGAAGCAAAATGGATCAATTATTTATATGTACAAAGAAATATATAGTTTTTAAAATAAATAACGTGATCTGGGAGGAAATGGAGCCCTGTCTGCAGAACTAACAATCCGATGCTCTACCGTCTATGCGAAACGCAGGGCTGCTAGACAAGGCTTCGGCACTGTTCTTGATTCTTCAAACGCATTTGAGAAGAACGCTAACGTATAGCACTGCACTAAGGAGACGCTACTGCTATGATTCTTTTCCGTGACAACCTACTGCTTTCTAAAATACGTCTTCGGGAACTTTTAAAATTACGATTTTCTTGTATAGGTTCTCTGCACCGCCTTTCTTTTCTTATTTTGGTGAATATTATATGCCATCACAGCTTAACCATTCTTTTTAACACGCTGTACATTATACGTGACTTCAATTGAATTTTATTTATTGTGTTAGGCATTCATGATCCACTCAGGATTAGTAGGGAAAATGACGCGGAAAGAATTCGACTATGGAGTTAATGGAGTGACTGTCGAATAACTCTGGCAAAACCTATCAAGATGGTCAACTGCTCTTATCAAACCTAGGGCGTCCCGAATTTGAAGTCACTCTACCAACTGAGCTACGGCTGCTCGGGTTATAGACGAAACTTTGTACGAGTATCAAAGTCAAATGAGAGATAATCACAAGTCGTATTGAACAATTTTACATTTCTCGAATAATAATGGACCACAAGATATCATATTTATCATTGATATAGTAAAAAATAATAGTACCACGGTACTTGATTCACGAATGTTTGTTACCTTTATTTGAAAAAGTACGTGAGAACTTTAACGTATGCAATGAAAACTTCGCAAATTTAGTAACATATAAGGATTGTTCTTGAAGTTCATAGCTTAACTTTGGAATATAGTTTCCTTACTTACAGGAATGTATTAATTTCCATTTGAATCATGTTATCATACGTTTCATCTAACCACACAAACACTTTCCTTGAACAATAGGTATCAAATGACTTTTACGTTGCAATCTTCTACTCTATGGGCAGATTGTGCTGTTAAATGAACAGGAGGAATCTTCTTACAAGAATGCCCACTGTTTTACAGAACACCGCTCTTTGAGCAATTCTATTCCTGGTAAATTTAAGGATACCAATCCCAGAAAAAAAAGTATTAAAATCATTTTAAAGACATATTTTTCTTAAGCAATTCGTACTAAAAGGTAAAAAAATAACTTTGTTTGGGCATGACTGAAAAGAAAAGTATGGGGCGCCCTAATTGAAGAATTTGTAAAGTGACTGTAAATCAGAACGCTCCCCATGCTTTTCTTTTTAGTCATGGATAAACTTTTTTTATTTACTTTTTACTACGAATTATTTAAGAAAAGTACGTCTTTAAAAAGTTTTTTTCATTATATTTTTTACCCAAATCCCAAGGTGTTCTGCAACCAGTCAAAGACCACAACGTTGTAGGTTAGTATATTTTGGTAATATTAAAAATAAATATTAAAATATGCTTTTAAAATATATAAATATATAGAAATATATGAAAGTAACAATAAAATATTGTATTGTCACCCGACATACACCGATGTGCATGTTTTCATTATTCTATGACGCCGGGAAATGGGTTAAATTAACGTCGCAAGATTTGAGGACACCACGAACCAATGTGAACTAAAGAAACGAATGTAAAGGTGACCTGCGTCTTTAACTAAAGAGTCTCTTGTGACTCAGATTACAGTTTTCATTTTGCTGTATGTAACTGGATTTGTTTAATTTCCTCTAACTCTCTTTTCAGTGCGTCACGTCGTTATCTCTTACGCTTACAGTTTCGTTCAATTATACATAATCTGTACCTAGGGCTACCATACGTCTGGGTTTAGCTCCGTCACTTCGAAATTTCATGCTCTGTCAGGGCTAGCGTTCAAGCAGAGGAAAGTCTGGGGTTTGATGATCTTTCAATAAATTATCTATTCTCGGCTCACAGACCCCGAAATCATTCTAATACAATGGGTTGTAATAATTTAAATTATACTAGCTAGGATATGTATTATGTTATGTGCATAATAGTGCTATAAAATTACAATTGGGCTGATAACAAATTGGAACAAAAACGTCACCTACGTTATACGAACAATAACACTCCAGAGCGCAACATATTTAAAATCCGACAAATTCCGATCACGGAAACACATTTATTTGTGCAATTTTCGGAATTGCGACTCTGAAGCAATATTCTTAGTACAATCAAGATGTACTCTGTACCTTGCATGAAGTCAAGTAGTTATAATTTTTGAATGTGTTTTGCACGCTGCAGCCCTCGTGCCTAATAACACCCTCTTAAATTGAAGAACTTTTCGATAAAATTACGATGCCTCAGTATCGTAATTTTAGTGCTCTTCAGCGCTACCTTACCTTTTCTTTCTCCCACAACAATAGGAGAGTTTGAGATCTCAAATCGCCGTAAAGGGCAAAATTACGAATGAACTTTACGCGATCAACGCCTTAACGCTCGAATCACTCAGTTATTCAGAAAGCCAAGGAAACGAAAGACAATGCAACTTTTGTTTCTACACTTTAACTCTGAAATTTGGATTAAAAAGATTTTCTTTATTAGGTCACTTTAGATTACAAAGTCCCTTTATTTGCTATCCTGGTGTGCTTCTTCTTAACGAAGCCTTTCCTATGTTCACCTCATGTATCGTCATTTGGGCTATTCCCAACACCCTAAGAATTTTCATTAGGAAACATATTAAGAAGCATTGGGATAAGATTTCTGCATGTCCTCATAAAGCCCACTGTCTCTAATTTAATATATGTTTCGCACTGCACATCTAAATAATCTGGCAACTGAGGGTGTTTATTTGAAACTAGTGCGAAGTGTCAGGATTGCCACACTGCATCAAATAAAAACACATATAAATAATTGACAACTATTACTATGTACTCAGTAACACTTTACATTGAATTGGCATTGGGTGTGGAAATGGGATCTGACAGATTTTAAAAATAAACCCCGTGATGGCATATGGCAACGGAAAACAACGTTCAGGAAACCAACGCTAAAAATATGCTTTTCGCAAAATTTGACTCGGCAACAGTGCAAAACAATAGAAGATAGATGCGCGTAGTTGCTAATATCAGTCACCACCCAATTGTTGTTGTCAGGGTCGCTGTAGCACATATTTTGTTTCGCTGTATGAAAACAACGCCATGTATGAAGGAGTATGCTCAGTCTTGATTAAGTATTTCTAACATTCTAATTATTGTTTTGTCATAATATCCTCACTATTTTACTTTTAATACTTGAAAGTAAATATAATAAGTGTGAATGGTTCCTTATTCATACAAACGGCGAAACAGTAAGCATGTAAATGTTGCTGTTGCCAAGTGGCAACACGGGGCTATTCCACTACCATACTTTACATGGTTTGTGGAACTTATGGCCCGTATTTTTTTCTTGCAGACCTGGACTTTCTCTGCAGGAGGCTCTTGATTTGTTGCTTGTTGGTAATGTAGAAAGCAATTTGGACTCAATATACATCGCACCTCCAGAGCCGTCATCTTTAACGGATGAAGATTCAGGTGGTACTCTGGACAACTTGTCACAGAATCAGTTGTTGGCAGATATTGATTTGAGACTGAGTAACCAGTCGGGCACATTATTAGAAGATTTAGCTCTATGCACTGAAAGAAATGATGGTCTTTCAAGTTCCTATGTTGATTCTTGCAAACAGGAAACCCCAATTTCACAAGCCGCAGTAGTCACTGCGTTGTCTGCTGGTCCTTCAAATTCTACAGATCGTGTTCCAGCTTTCACAAAAGATGCTTTACACGCGCCAGTAACTTCCGCGCAGATTGGTTCTTCAGTTTGTAACGCTTCATGGAGCACAGATGTTAGCTCATCTCAAGCTGGAATTGATACCTCTTGCACGACGAGTGTTGTTTCCCAGGAGTTTTTACTAGAAAGACAGCAGATTATACATAAAATTGTAAATGATTCCCTGGCCAAGAATAGACGCAAGGATACCAAAAGGACTTCAACTTGGATTCACAATGGCGATCTTCAGCCCCCAGCAATTGAAAGTGTCAGTGGAAGAAGGGTCTATCCCACAATTTTGTGATTTGGAGAGAAATGCAGTTAAAGTATTTGTGACGCGGAAGAAAATCTAAGCAACAAAGGTATTTTATTTTTTAGGAGTAGATACAGAACCATGCCTGCAAATGGACAATAAAAATTGACAAACAGGAATTGAACTAATACATCATACCCTCACAATGTTACGTTTAATCCACCATCGGTCGGTTGTGAGGTAATCCCTCACTTTTCATTTTATTTCAGTACTGCTTCTTTAAAACCTTGTCCATTGACATGTGCTGCAACCTAGCTGGAGACTGGAATACTAGCCGTGATAGTGATCGGTTTATTCTGTTTGTGAGAGGATCCCTCACAATCGACCTATCGCGTTTATGTTTTTTTATCTTCTGTTGGATCTTCAGTTCGATATGCAATGATAGGACATCAATACCACAGTACAAGACTTCCTGCTACAAATACAAACCTAACTTATCCTAAACTGATCTAACCTAAAACAGTGTAAAGTACTAAGACGGCATTTAGGGATTGACCCTTCTTCCACCAAGAAGCTGAACAGTTCATTCGCCATCACTTGTCATGATGCCTATTGCAAGGTGTTGGGCATATCCCACAATGAATTTAGTTCAAAGAGTAAACACTAGATGATACTAGCTTACACTTCAGCCACAAAACTCATTTTTCATGGAGGAGTGGGATTGGCCCTTCTTCCACCAAGCCCTTCAATTCCATTTCCCGAAGGAGATTTTAAGAAATATAGAGATTTTTCAGCTCACGAATTACTAGAACTATTTCTCGATGAGGATTTTTTTTTAAAATTTTGTTTACCGAGACAAAGAAATATGCATTATTTTTGAACTGTCCAGATCCAAATATATCGAAGGAGGAGATTAAATGCTTCATTGGAATTCTTATTTTGAGCGGATACAACGTTTTGCCGGGAAAGAGATACTATTGGGATTCCGAGAAGGACATGGGGAATGAACTCATTCGGAATTTAGGCATGAGACGAAATCGTTTTGAACAAATAATACGCTTCCTGCATTGTAATGACAAAATATTGACAGAAATGATAAATTGTGGAAGATTCGTCCCATTATAAATTGACTTCGAAAAAGTTTCTTGAAACATTTTGTACCAGTTCAGGAATTGGATTTTGATGAAAGCATGGTGAAATATTGGCGCCACAGCTGCAAGCAACATATCAAAGGGAAACCAATTAGATTTGGTTACAAAGTGTGGTGTATAAACATAGTAACAGGGTATCTGGTCAATTTTGAGGTTTATCAAGGAAAATCCAATGAAATGAACTCGGAAACGGAAAAGGCTTTTGGCAAAGCTTCAGTACCATTAGTAAGAATAATAGATGAATTTCCGGAGAACGTAATTCATTTTCCATATCGTTTCCACTTCGACAATTTATTTACTTCCGAAAACTTACTTTTTTATTTGCGTGAGTGTGGTTACTTCGGCACAGGAACAGTGAGAAACAACCGTGTCACGTCAGGCTGCGAGCTCACGGATAACAAAATTTTGAAATCAGAAGGAGCTAGACGAGGATACTATGAATCAGCTTGGAACAAAGACAATGGCATATGTGTCACAGGATGGATAGATAATGGAATCGTCACAGTTGCTTCTACTTCTCATGGACCTAAACCTGTAGGTACAGTCAAGAGGTTTTCAAAAGCGGAGAAGAAATTCGTTACAATATCCCAACCTGCAGTGATTTCACAGTATAATCATTTCACGGGCGGAACGGATAGAATGGACGAAGACCTCCCTCTCTACCGCATCAACATTAGGAATAAGAAATGGTATTGGCCATTGTTGTCCTGGATGATCGATCCTTCGATCAATGGAGAGTTGGTCGACCCTTTTCATCAAAGCGATCATTGTCTTGCAACAGAGTATCTGATGAATTAAGATATGACGGAAGAGATTATCTGGTTCGCCGGCTTCCAGACAATAAGAAATGAAGGCGCGCTGGGGAAGGGTGCTCTTCAATTATGCGTACAATGTGCTGTAAGTGTAAGGTTGGCTTGTGGGTAGAGTGTTTTTATGGTTTCCACACTGTCCCGTATTGAACTATCATTTGTACGACGGCAGCTATATATAAAGCTTACACATACACGTACATAATACTAAAGCTTACAAATATATTAATTTCTCTTCCTGAATTTCCATAAAATGATAATATAATATAGCAGTGGAATAGCCCCATGATGACATATGGCAACACCCTCTTCCAGCGAAATGAACAAGGTAACAAATGAAAAACGTTATTTTTTATGTTCTTAGGGAAGTACTTAAACACAATTCACGAAAAAATAAAAATAATAATTCGGGATAATAAGGGTTAACCGTTCAGTTCCTGAGGCACCTGCTATTTTCTCATTACATATACATTTTCACGATCGCATCACCGTAGCTAAACTCCGAGATCTAAACACGTGTAACTGTCTGCACAACCAGTGAACCAGTAGAGAGCTGCGATAATTTATAATAGTTTATACTGTTTTCGGAAAGCTTTCATTATGTATATGTATAAAAACACAATAAAACATGGTGTTCGTGAATTGCATTAAATTAAGCTGACCATATTTTAATTTACTTAAACGGGGACATTATCTGCGATTTAGCATTGCCTTCGGTTTTCCGATAACCGGATGCTAATTTCAATAATAATAATCGGAACGACAATTGACAGGCGAGCATATTCGAATTATGATGTCTGAAATACTTTAATTATTTATTCAAGTCTTCAAGAGTTTCCATCGCTTTCACCAGGCAAATCCCGAAATTTTGCCGTATGAAAAACCACTTAATACCATTAGAATTCATATCCCAGGACAATGTTCGGTGAGAGCCCAATGTTCATAAAACATATGACAGAAATGGGCTGTAGTTGCAGCTCTAGCTCATGATAGTAATTTTTTTTATTAAATTCAAATTAAATTTTAAAACAAATACAGGTTTAAAATCAGTTTTGCCTTCAAGTTAAACTTAAACGAGAAGATAAAATTGTCGTATTTTTTAAAACAACTCACTTCCAGACTCCCCTATATATATCTACGCTGAATGTGGCTAATAAATTGTTTCTCTTAGTTGGAATTATACATATGCAAGGTATTTTAAGGCCTCTGGTACAAACATCGGGAGGTAACTCCTGATATCAAAGCACGAAAAAAGTTCATATCAATACGCGCCCATCCATGGGTAGTTTCGGTGCTAGAGAGCCCCAAAGACGTCCAAAATGGTATTTCAATTCAATTTATTTCGAGCACTAATAGCTGTAGAGCTAGCTGCTCTTCGTTTCATATTTCAGACTTGTTCGTTCAGAAAATTCATATGTCAGAAGTGACAGGAAAATGCGCGAGGGATTCCCAAGTAAAAGGAGGCATTTCCCAAAACTTGAATAGCGACTGTGGGGCGAACAGAGCTTGTAGATGGTGACTTAATACAAGAATACAGCATACGTTCGTTGCAAGTCTACCTTATACAAATGGAAGATTGAGAACGAAAAAAAAATATCACGCGTGGTTCCCTAATGGCACAATGTAGCTTTGCTGTAGCAAAATGTCAGGGCTGTTGATTGTTTGTAAATTAATTACATTTTATCACGCTAATAATGCCTGTTGTTACGTCAAGATGTGACATTAATAGCTTGCTATGTATTGCCAAGAAACAACATTCGTCATATACAAGAGAAATACGAATCCTGTAATTCCTGCACACGTTGAACTAAACATTCTGTGCACAGTGGTAGCAGTAGAGAACATATGAAGTGTCTTCTAGACAAGCATATATGCGGACCTCAAGTTACAACATTCTAATACCATGATTGTACCTGTTGATACTACTGTGTCTCTACTACTATGGTATGTACATACAACTTGTCGTTTTTGTCATCTCTGTGTCGTTACACATCATTTACGTTATACCTACCCCCAAAGCAGGCATTTACACCTCATCATGACCATGGATGGGTCTGTACATGGATACGGATGGCCCTATGGAGCACTTAATATGTGTTCATTTCAATGTCTGCTATTTTTTCAGGTGCCAATGTGGAACCACGCAAGACATTCTTTAATTCTTCCCCATCTTGCATCTGTGAGAGGTATCAACTTGCAATCCAGGTGGTGGTGTTCTCTGATAGTAAGTCAACCTCTACTTGGTCTACTCGACCCACGATTCAATTCTTTGGGAATCCCTAACTTCACTCAGGGAATCCCTCGCGCACGTTTCCCTCTCTTCTGATGTGTGCATTTTTTAAACGAGGTGGTCTGATTTTTTTGACGAAATGAAGAGCCGCCAGATCTACAGCTAAAAGGAGGAATTCCCAAGTAAAAGGAGGGATTCCCCAAGACTTGAGTAGCGAATGTGGGTCGAACAGAGCTTGTAGAAGATGCCTTAATACAAGAGAACAACATACGTTCGTTTAGTATGTAATAGTATGTATACTAATTATATTAGTATTCGAAATAAATCACCTTGAAATACAGTTTTGGAGGTTTTTGGGGCCCTCTAGAGTCGAAAGTACACGTGATAGGGCGCGCGTTCATTTGAACTTCTTTCTTGTTTTGATATGAGTATTCACCTCCTCACGTTTCTACCAGAGGTCCTGAAACTCACTGTATATATACAACACTCAACTGACATACTGTAGTGGTCTTATACAAACGTGGTTAAACTACTCAAAGTAACTGCTGAGAAGCGCAAAAACAGAGACTTCCCGCGCATCCGAGTAGTAAATTGAAAACGAGAATTATTTACTACTATCTTCAACTAGAAGTGCATTATTCCTTTCATGCGTTAATCTCTGTGATATGTAAGTATGTAAGTATTAAATTAGAAATATATATTTACTGCAAAGTGAAACACAACTGAAATCTCGTCAATTCAAGGTCTCTCCAAAATGTTTCGACCCTATTACAACAAGCAAAGCATTGTTGGGCCAAAACAAGACGAATATACGTAGTAAACAAAAAAGACGTGTCCGGAAATGCGTAGTTTTCCCCTAGATTGCCCTAAAGTAGAAATTATATATCCTATTGCAAATCTTTGGTTATGGGTTTGCATCGTCTTTATTATATATCATATTTAAATAAATATTAAGTTATGTCGTTATAAACATATTATTACACTAGCAGATTTTCACAGTATTACAACTTACCTGAATATTTTGGGGACATGTTTGGTACTAAATCACATAGTGCAATCATACTGCTCTTCTTTCCAATGGATGATAGTTTCGAGTGTAATCATTAAATTGAAGAAGTGCAAAGTATTTTACATTGCATTTTAGTTTCAAATTTTATCAATATTTTTTAAACTATTAAAGCTAGAAATCGCTGCCCCGAATAATGGATAACCCTTTTGATACTGAAAACGAATTTAAACTTTCATTTATAGTTTTTAGGCATTTAACCCTTAGCCAAGATAGAAGACAGATAAGGATGCGTGAAGGATCTAAGTTGAAAGTACCATTCCAAAACTTACCCGGTGTTGCTGAAGAAAACCCTCCATAAAACCGTCAAGATGACATTCTGCTCGCAATGAACCCACGCCCTTCTCAATGCTGAGCCAACGCTCTACTACTGAGCCACTGGCGCTCGATCGATACTGAAATTGTACCGGAAACTGACGTCAGCACAACGATTGAATCAGCATCCGAAGTGGATAATGTATGGGTAGTTAATAACGTTTCACAAATATTTGCATTGCCTGTAAAAGAGAAAAAAATATTCTAGCTTTTAAAACCAATTTCCGTGAATTGGGGTAATGTTAAAAATTTATTATATTTTCATCGCGCACAATAAAAATAGTCTAACCTGACTTTGCCTAAATTATTTCTCGAAAAGGAGTAACTGAATAAGCTAGTAATGTCCTTGAACAATACGCAAGACACTTGACCCGAATAAGAATCGAACGGAGACAACTGGAACACTGTCCCCTTACTGCTGTATTTATACCTTGCTTAAGCAAATGACTAACAGAGTTCAACAGGAATTTTGCACTAGTTGAGATGCAATTTCCTTTCAATAATGATCAGTACTTTAATAATATATATGGATTTAAGTTTGGAAACCATGTTTGCGTCAGTCCAAGCATTTTCTTTAATATGTGTTATGCACAGTGATAGGTACGTCATAGACACTTAGTATACTTGCTTGCATTTGAGTATAACTACAAATCACAATTTCCACAACTGACAAAATTAAGATCTCTCCATTGCAAATTCACCCTAAAATTTAAATATAAGTGTACGTTATGTATATGAAAATATAACTAAATTTGGCTTCACACATTTCGTTCAAATCCTCTTCTTTCTTCGAATCATTCGAAAAAATAATATCTTTGCCCAGATGCGTTATTAAATGAGAATAGTAGTTACGTTATTTCAACATTGTTGAATTATTATTAACCAAGGTACTACTTAACTTTAGTTGAATTATTTTAGAGGTACGGGTGTGCTGATTTGCTGATAGGACCACATTTCTTGCTAGTAACTATGTATTAGGTGCTAGGAAATAACTTTTAAGATAGTTAATACAGGTCTATGTTTTCAACTTTATCTACCATACCACTTACCACAATCGTACACTGCAAAACTGACTATTAATTCAATACGTTCAAGAATCGCAGGATCCCTAGTATTTTTTTTCTCTTAAATCATCACAGGAAACGTTGTTGATATTGGTGACTCAACACTTTAGAAGTGCAACTACAACAACATATATTGCGTTGAATTAATATTAACAAGACATCCATTATATTGATTCAATGAAATTAACACTTCGTTGTGTAAATT
Source organism: Lepisma saccharinum (assembly GCA_022664845.1). NCBI lineage: Eukaryota > Metazoa > Arthropoda > Insecta > Zygentoma > Lepismatidae > Lepisma > Lepisma saccharinum. Next base: position 150,046 of record JAGDQP010000270.1, read on the forward strand.
TAAAACTAAAAAAATTGCCACTCTAAAACACTGGCGAATGTTGAGTTTACGCAGTGAGTTTTGTAGTGTAGAATTGGCGCGTGTTTTTTTTAAACAAATTGTTTTGTTATGTTTTCACAAATTAGAATGCCCTTTAAAGTACATTATTCGAGTTACTGCATTATATATACAAGAATATGCTAAAGACATCAAGGAAGATATTAAGCTCCTTTCGTCGCTAAATTATGAAAGGTTGCAATTATTAATAGCTAAATCTGTTTACTGCCACTGGAAGTTAACTTGGTTTTTCTTGTCAGTATGTCAAACTTCAATATTTTTGGATTGTAAAAGTCGTTTAATAGTCGAATAGAAATATTTATCATGCATTTACTAACAAGGAAGAAGGGAGTGAAATTCTAAAGTAAATTGCCAAATAGAATTTCTGGTTTTCATTTTGATTAATATTTCGTAGTAATTGATGACCTAAGGGTTTTCAGTTTAGAATTTCTGGTTTTCATTTTGATTAATATTTCGTAGTAATTGATGACCTAAGGGTTTTCAGTTCAAGTAACAGGTACGCATGCTGAGTACATACGTGAGAGTACATTTGCTGCCTTACATTGCATATTAGCATTTAACAAGGTTGTCAGTCACTTGTTTATATCCTTTGAAACCTGATATTGTATTTATTCTTTGCCAGCTGGCTGCTAGCATGCCCTAAAAGGCTACAATTTCTATCTAAGAACGGACGTATTGATATGATGAGATCATCCGGAATGTTAAGTGGGCTATGAAGTTTTATTTTATTGTTTCATTTCTTTATTTCTTTTCATCTCTATCAATATATTATTTTATTTACTCACTTTTATACTTAATAGTGGAAACGATGAATTTTCCCTCATAACCATAATTTGATCGTTATGGTACTTTATGATGAGTTGTAGTGAGGTGCAATTAGACTCCACAACAAGGTGATAACACTAAGGAGAGATGCTGGTGAATCTTCTAGTTCAAATGCTTCTCTGAACATAAATTGAGATCGGTGAGGCTCTGTTAGTACACTGATGACCACTGTGCAACTAATAAGGGTCCTAAGTTCTGAAGCATGTCTGGTTGATGGAAAAGTGATAGATATGTATAGTCAGGATGGATGGGTGACAATATGTAATGGTATTGAGTGAAATAGACAAAGAGTGGTTGTTGGATGTATGAAGTTCGAGCAGGATAAGACTCGTCATTCTGAAAAATGTCATGTAAACTTCATATCTACGTGTGATATTTCTAGTCCTTAGTTTCTATTGGTGGAGTACCAGATCAGGGAATGCAATTCATACATAGAGTCCATGCGCATGACTGGGAAGTCTGGCATGCCTTTCAAGAATTTGATGTTTCTTATAGTATTTGACATCGGCTGATATCCATGTAGGGAAACCATAAGTCAAGACTGGTGAGAGGAAAGCTTAATACCTATTGATGAAAGATGTTGGTTTAAAATCCCAGGTTGTGCCAGTTAAACGTTACAAATTTAAGTGATCGATTGCTTTTGAACTGGTTTACTAAAAGTGAGGTCTCTATGTGAGATGGTGATCGAAGATTTTTCCTTAGTATGCTACTGATTTAGATGGTATGACGAATTCATGTGAGATTTGTATAATTTATTGGTTGAGAATTATTTTAACTCGTGATCTTTGTCTAGGTTGGGTGAAGAAAATGGGTTGTGTTTTGCGGGAATTTATAGCAAGCCCCCTATTTCTGCACTACGTGGTCAACTTCCTGATGACCTCAGTGAGCGTACGATTGATATGTTGGATTGTAGGCTGAGGGAAAGGAACGGAATATCATCAGTTGACTGGCAAAGATGGACGTTGGGTGGTAGGAGTGAACAATCTGCGTTAAAGAGAAGGTATAAAGTGGAGATAGAGATAAACATTTAATAAGAGAAGATGAGGTTAGAGGAAATAGAATTAATGTTGATGCAGACTAAACGGTTGTTAAGGAAGTGGAAAATAAATCGTAACTATGTGAGGGGAAGCCGGAAGATTTGGAGTTTGTAGACGAGGGCATGGTGCCAAACGCGATAGAAAACTCTCTAAGTCAAAAAGGATTAAACAGAAGGGGGTGTGATATTTTTAGTGGTTAATGATCATATTTGTAAGTCTGCGAAGTTGATCGTCTGTGCAGTATGATGGACATAAACCAACTCTATAGGTGGGAAGAAGACTGTAATGGACATAAACCAGCTCTATGGGTGGGAAGAAGGTTGTAATAATTTAATTGAGTGCGGAGTTGTTCAACCAATATTTTCATTAGGGTTTTACTTAAAGTAGATTTTAATTGTATGGGGCGGCAAAAGATACTTCATGTGGTGCTTTGTGAGGTTTGGCAAACATTAGTGTTTTAGAGGTTTTCCATTCTGGAGGTATAAAATCAGATAATTGATACGTGCTTCCCTGAGATTGTAGTATGTTATTTGATCGATCCTAGGAACGGTATTGCATTAACAGGCGATAACTAGGATGATTTCATCGGTGGTGTTAAGTGCAGTAAGTTTCTGTTCTGGAAGACAGTGATCTATGCTAGCCTTTAGATGAGCTCATGATAAGACGTTGAAGGATGTCGTTGACATGACTTGAATGGGATTTGTGTTATAATGATGATTTGTAGGCAATTAGGGAATGTGTTATCTTTGTTTTCGTCAGAGTGAAAGGCGTGTTCTTCTTGGATTAGTGGGATAATTTTCTGTCTTTATTATAGCGCTTCCAATACTTCGTGAGATATTGATTTCTAACTAGTTGAGATTGCGTTGAGAACCAAAGAGTTTTCTTTCAACGCGAGAACCTATTTCATGTGTTGGCAGGAGATTTGATTACTGACACTACTCTTTGCAAAATTTTGATTCTGTTTTTCTGTTCTTTGAACATACTTTTCAAGGAGCTGTTGATTCTACCGTGTGCGAGTCGTCTACTAATCAGTGTCTGCAGGCATGACCGATGGGCTACACTGTCCTTGTGTAATTTCATTCGTTGTGAGTCATTCTTCCAATAAGAAAATCTATATTGAAAATGCGTTCGGCCTTTACGTATTTCACTAAGTAGGACGCATGAGAAAGAGCGCATATTTCTTGCAAGGATAGTACATAAACCATTATCTTACTAAACTTGGATGTAAGGATAGCTCACCTCTCAGGTACAGGAATAACAACTTTATTTCGTAATGTTCACAAGAACTTTGGAAATAGTTGTAACATTTAACACATAATTCCGACAAACTTACCCTTTCTCAGTTTCTCAACCACCCAATTTATTGCGGATTTTTTTTACAGTAAGGTTATATGTACATTAATGAACATTAAACATCTCTGTTGTCTGTACTGAAATGCTCTCTACATTTCACGATTTTCTTTACCCGATTCTCCGAATGAAATAGTTACATTAGAAAGAACCACTATTCAGATATAATTTTCATTCAAGATCAATATTATGTTGATCCGTTGTCACGAGGCGTCTTAAAGACGAGGGTCTCATAAACCGCTTCCTAGATGGTCTATTTAGTAATCCGGCACTGATATATTATATTATTTATGGAATCTAATTCAATTTGAAAACACTTTAACATTTCAGTAAAGACAATGATAATTTTTTTTACGATTTTGAATTAAATACTATACAATACAATAGTTTAAGTTAAGTAATTCTGAAATTACAGGTTCTGATTTTCTTCTCTCGGTAGTAATAATGCATTATTATAGGTGATGATTTGACTTTAATTTACAGATGACAGGATTGTTTGTAGTTCAGTCACTACTGATTTCTCTCCTAGTCCTACTCTGTTCATTAACTACATCAAATCTAACAAAAATATTATTTCAGTTTCTCTTGAAAGGCCTTTTTATTTTTAAAAAAATGCAATGATATAAAGATTAGCTATTAATTTCTTGTGAGCTCTTCAATCATACTGACTTCATCTATGATAATGAATGGAAACTTGAAAATAAATATCATAACAGTTTATTGGCATCTTCATAAAACACTTTTTTTCGGGGAAAATACTAAGCTTAATTGGCATGGTGTTTAGCCTTAATCAAAAAAATAAATAATGTATTAGTAGTAATGTGTAGATCTTTCACAGCGTTAGTCATGATGTTTGCTTACATTCGCCATTTTAAATTAATATTGTACGTTGTAACAAGAATATCACAATTAAAATTAATGGTTGAAGCTCCCAATTTGTAATGTTCGAGCATCCAGGATTTTCACTTTTAAAATATAGCAATCCTATCTTAAGTGTATATAAAAAAGAAAATAAATTTAACGTGATACTTATCGTTTCCTGTCGTCTTCATTCTGCGTGCTATTTTTAAACAAAGATATTTTATATCCTAGATACGTTCTCGAATTATAAGAATAGTTACGTCATACTAGTATTGTTGTGTTATAAAATAAATTATTTCATAAGATTTAAGTATATTTTCGGGGCAATACTGTTGTAATGTGCTAGATGTTTCCTAATTAACGGTGTTGATTTCAGACACTTTCTCCCGGGGAGTAATTTGTGTTCAATGGATGGAATTAGTTTTCAAGAAAAGTACTATTTTATTTACTCTTATGTATACATGGGGGTAACAATGACCTACGGATTTTGTCCCCTGTTTAATACATCAAATACATTTTGTTGCAAACACAAAGAATTGGGAACACTTATATTGCACAACACGCAAATTCGTTGTGAAGGACATGCTGATTGGTGTAGAGATGCTAGATTTAAGATTTAATCGCGAAATGTCACCGAAGTGGTTTGCTCATCAAGGTAGTAGGTACTACTTAAATAAGCTCCGATCAGCTATAACATCCATACTGTAAAAATAAAAGGTGGAGAGACGTTATAGGAATGCGAAACGTTCCAGGCCACCAACAATTCTGACCAGCATATCACAAAAGTCTTAAAATCTTATCCAAGCTGAGAACAGTCTATCGCTGCAATTAAAGAATAGTTTCAGGTAATTACATTTACATCCGTTTTTGTTAGAAGACTCCGAAGTGAGGCCGACTACCTAAGATATTTAGGCAAAGTAGTTGTATCACCATATCAGGAAGACTAATATAGTTCGGAGGCTCAAGTGTATCTTGGACCATCGCAACTGCTCTCTGGAGCAGGGGAAGATAAGTACTGTAGATTTGCTAAGCGAGATTCACACTGTTTCGGTCTGACGGATGTGTATAGGAATGGCGTCTACCCAAGGAAAGTACCCACTGAAATAGTCTTGCTGGCTTTATGTTATGAGCTGTTTTACGTACTACGGTGTGGGATACCTGATAGTTGGGTCTTACAGAATGGACGCCACGTGGTACGGTAAAATTCTGGACACTTAAATGATCCCAATGTAGCAATTTTATGGAATTGACTTCTGATACTTCCAAAATTTATTGAAACAAATAAAGAAAAAAAAACTAATATACAGTAATCCAGACTATATTGACAGGTCCGGATTTATCATCAGGCCCAGTAGCCCGGGCCTAGGGCAGTAAATTTCACAGGGTCTCACTTTAAAATGAAGAATTAAAAATAACTATTTAAAACGCTGGATCAAGAGAATATTTACCCACAAATATTAAGAATCATGTATGAAGAGCACTAAACACCATCATTTTGACCAGAGCGACCCCTCATACGTAACGGATTTTTTAATCAAGTGAACACCATCATTCACGTCAATAGCTTAGCATTAACATGCTTAGAAGCTTGGGAGGTACTGGAGACACAGTAGGCAAAAGGTTCGAGATATATGAACTTTGCACTACATTAGATATATATCGTGAAGCAAAATATCAGTCATTGGATCAGTATGATTTATTTCTTATCAAGATAAAATAATTAAGTAATAAATCAAAACACGGAGTACAGTTTCCAAATTTGCCATCCGAAGGGCGGCTAGATCAACACAATGCGATCCACAGGGTCAAGAAACTTGACCTGTGAACAACATTCGTTAAAGCAAGATGATTTAAATGACCTTGTTCGGAATTTGAAACTGTACAATGCCATCCGAATTGTTGTTAAGTTACGAACACGATGAGAGCTTTAACCAAGATGGAAACAAGCTACCTGGGGCAATGGAATGCACGAATGCTTACTGATCACTGTTGGGTACTCAAGCGTGATGACATTATTTCAATGAAAATTGAAGGACAATCTCAAATTACAACACATTTTAGTGTACTGCATTTTCAACTTCAAAATCTTGATTTCCTTTATCGTTTCAAAGTCATCTAAAACACCAACGCATTTAACAATATCGTAATTGTCATGCTGTGGCGACATCTGCAAGTAAGTACTTTCTGTAATGAAAACATATATTTTCCAGCAATATGTTCCCATGACCAATATTTTGTTACGCTGATTTATATATTTATAATGTGCTTCCTACACAGTTCTGTCCATTTCATATACACAGCACTGCACCATCTTTTATCTATGCCATTGTAATTTACCTTGAATAGTTATTTTAATAGGCTGGATACAGGATTTCTTCAGCATATTCTTTACCATGTACATGTTTCTTCATTCTTGTGGTAATATTTCGTTTTGTCGTTCTTCCGTTACCAGGATACTGACATTCGTTTTAGATCGTGAGATGCATTTCTCAAATCTCATGGCTCGAACATTTGTCATTGAAATTTGTACTTTTCTTAGTTTTGTAATGATCCAACGTGTCTCAGCTCAAGACACTTATAATGTAAACAAACATGTGTACTACAAATTTCATAACGTGAATAAGTAGTAAAGTAAAGCAAACGCAAGCAGAAAACAGTCGCAGTTATTCTGAAGAACGCAGCTGGTGTCACGATCGGAAGAAATAGGAGGACTACATCTTTAAAGACACCTAGAAATATCACAGCAGCACCTTATTTTGATCACTCGTCGTTGGGTGGTTGCCTCCTCTCCCTCATACCATTTCTCGGCTGACTTGGGTTGGAACACAATCCTGCACACTCACTTATATTTGGGTGGTGTGCGTTCCATAAAACTAAACATGCTCACTTAACTTGGAGTGGTGTGTTATTCCTTTTACCTGCACAATCATTTGGCTTGGAGTGGTGTGATACCTATATCCCACCTTGCTCCCGTTCGATTTGTTCGGAGCAAAATACCCGCTTCTGACTTAGCTTGGAACCGAAGCATCCATCTCGCACTCACTTAGCTTGGGTGGTGCAACTCCTCATCCTAATCTCTCTTAACGGAGGCAGAATCTCAACCACAAGGAAGAAAGTAGTAAGTTATGTTATAACTTATTTCTTGGATTCTTATAAATAAGTTTTGGACGGGACAGTCTTTTTATTAACTCTGGAACTTGAACATATTTGTAATAAAACCAACTATGGACCGAAAATACTAATCCCGTGTATCAATAGCTTAAAGGCATTCAAACGTATAATCAAAGGTATATTCCGTGGTGGAGCCTATCTTTGGACAGTGTCAAAAAACGTCGTACCCGAGAACGGTAAGTAGTGTAAAGTAGTGCAAAATCACACGTGTCAAGTGATGTTAATAATACAATATTTACAATTCAATTATACATGTTGGCTTCATAAAGACATTATTTTTAATTATTAATACATGTTCCACGAAATATTTTTTTATAGGGATTAGACTAGAGTCTAAATTGTGAATTTAACGGTGTAATAGGTAATAAATGCCAGTTACTAGATCAGAGAGTCGAACAGGAGATTTTGATACTGGGTCATTTTCAGATACTGAAAAGATTCAAACGGAAGCGGTGCGATGGCCACAAAACAATCATTTAATCTACCAAATCTCACGAAATTTTCGGGCCGTGTAACCGAATATCCGGGTAGATTTTTATTGTGTACGAACATCTGGCAACACTTCACGGCTGGTAGGACAACAGAAAGAAGTAGGTTTTACCTTGTATCGAGGGCGATGTGCCTACAGGACGTCGCCCTTGTCATGGTCTTCCAATTGCAGTCCCAGAATTTATTGACATACATTACATATGATTAGTTAAAGGATATACTTGTAAGACTAAGTAGAATAAAAACACCGTATTATAAAGTGGAGATAAATTTGTTTCAAAAGGATCCAGAAGAAAGCCAAGTGATGCCTGCTTTAATCGGAAATTAGGGCAATACACCATAATATTCCAGAGGAAAGTGAAGAGGAAAAGTGCATTATTTTCCTCTTGCATTACAACGGATTTATTTTTAAGAACATTGCATTGGAAACTAATACTTCAATACGGAATCCGCATAAGCGTCTTCGTGGTTTCAAAACAACAAATGATCTACTGAAGAAGAGAGAATTTGCAGAAAGAACTAAAGCTTTGCTCGCAATGACCGATCAAAAATATTCAAAACCAATTACTTTCCGATCCAAATTTGCAAAATCCTAACCACCAAATTATAAATTACCAATTATCATACAACCAATCTTCCAATAGTCATAATATTAATTTTCAAAGCCTTAGTTTTCAACAACCAAGATTATCACTTATCAAATAATTAAAATCCAAACACTCAAAATTCAAAAACCAACAAACCTCTGCTACAAGCCATAGATGATCAAGCTTCTTGTTATTCTGCCTATAAGCTATTACCTATGGATTACCAAATACGGAGAGACTCTCAACAAGCTCCTATTGCTAATAAGGACACCCCTCCTTAGCAAACCGCTACAAAAATTTGTATATAGCCTGATGAAACCTCATGAACCTTTCAAATTAGAAAATTCACCCTCAAAACCTCCACAAAATAGACAAAATACATGGCTGAGCCCACGCACAAATTGGCGGAATTATCTTTGATGCTTGTAGAAAATAGTGCAAATCAGAAGCCATATTATAAGAAGAATGTTAAGCAAGATAATAAAAATTACTATAAGAAAAAGAAGAATCCCAAGCAGGAGAAACAAGAAGACAAGAAGAAAGGAGACAAGCAATATAATAAATGCGCCACTGTATCTGTTTGTGTCATTTTTTTAAACAAGGACACTCCGCCCATACATTTTCGCATAAAGACAAGAAAAATCAGAATTCGGGAGACATGTGAGCACGGCCCAGGACAACTAGAACGCATATGCGAAAAAATGGAAAAGAAATAAGCTAAACAGAAAACCCAAAGACCTTCCGCACTTGAATAAGTAGCCAATATTTATACTAGTCAATTGGTTACACCGGAACGAAGCGAAACTGTTTATTATGACACTGAAGAAACTTAATCAATGATTCAAATTAAGGTGGACGATAATTCAGTTCCAATAATTATAGACACTGTTACTTCTATTAGCTTATCTTCCAATGTTCAATTGCCGAAGAAGTGTAGATTAATTCCGTTCGCTACACATGTCAAGGAATAAATTAATCAAATTAGTTCACATAGCTTTGATAAAATTCAAGATTGGAAATACTACTTACTCCCATTAGTTCAGTAGCATTGAAAAAAGATATAACAATCCAATATTGACCAAGAGATTGTAACAAAATTACGAACTAAGATTGATATGCAGTTAAACATTATTTCTTTTTACAAGAAATCAAGGAACCCTGAAATGCACAATATGGAGAATAAAGAAAATACAATTCTCAAACGATAGTTGACATCATCAGACAACAGACGTCTGCAAATATAATATCTATATAACTACGAACATTACGATTCCTGCCAAGTCTTATTGTTTCTTCCGGTAAAGGTGAATGCAGAAAAACAACAGTCAGTAATCCTTTACGTTTGTTTTCTACAAACGTTTATCTATGAAATACCTAAAGAGAGATCCTACCATTTTAGTAATAAATCCTACCTCTCGGAAAATAAACTTGAACAAAAATACGCCAGTTGCATATACTGAGCACGATTTAGAAGAAATATCACTCAAAATTCAACAACAAAAATAAACAGAACCTGAACATGTTTACAAATACCAATTTAAAGAAGAAATACACGAACGATTAAGACACACTGAAAAAAAAACATTCGATGATTCTTTTCTTCATATCAATCCAATTCTACCACAAGATTTGAAGTTAAAGATTTGAAAATTACTTTACTATTATAGAGTCAATTTCTGCTACAGTTCTGATTTTTTCGTAAGTATGTGCATCAGATATGGATAGATAAGAAGGCATCTTTCATAAAAGATACCCACAAATTTCACCTGTAATAAAGAAACAAATTGATTTGGAAATCCAATAACTTTTCCAAATTGAAATCATTCGTGAAACGTTTAAGAGTAACTATTCTTCGCTTCTTCTGCCATTATAGAAGTCACATACAAATGATTTTCGCATTGTGCTGGACCTGGTGCCTTGCAATACATTTTCTAAATATCTCAGCATTTTTTTAAGTCAGCTGAGGCCGTTTTGTTTAGTCTGAAAGCCGAAAATTATATCTCAGCCTGGCATTTATATACCTCAAACTTATATATAAATGCCGAACTATCAAATCAAACTTCATCCAAAGTCGCGGCAGTGTATGAGTTTTGAGATAACCCACACAAGAAAAACATGCCAATTCGTACGCTGTACAATGGGTCTAAAACGAGTTCAGAATCTCTCGATTTTAACTATAATCGTGCTTGAAAATTTACCAAAAACCGTTACTTGATTTGCAGACCGACGTGGTCGGCACCGAGACACAGATACAACAACCGGAGCATATAGAAATGGTTTCTAAAGGTTGTAGAAAACGTGATTTCAGGGCGTCTCCTCGGAAGACACACTCTCCCTTTTCAATTAGCTATTTTGGGGTTCTGGATTTCGAGACAACACACTCTATATCCCCTAAGATAGCTCGAAAAAATGAATTTTCAAAGATCCAAAACGAAAATACAATTGAAGAGTTTTTTGGCTTATGTTCGTTTCTCCGCAATTATAGCCGGTCATTTATGATGAAAATAGAGCCATTTCAGCTGCTTTTAGCGAAACGGAACAAATTTAATTGGAGTGACACACTGGACAAGCTCTTTGAAAAACTAAAAACAGATGTTTTGAATGTTCCTTCGTTACATCGTTTTGAAGAAAATCTAAAAATACATGTTTATACAAACACTAGCGCCCTCCAAGCTGGCGGGATTTTAACGTGCTATAAAACTGAAAGAAAGAAATAGAAAGTGGTGGGATACAGTAGTCGAAGACTGTCTAAAGCTGAGCAGAAAATGAACACCTGGACTTGTGAGCAGGCTTCGATCCTTACGCACTGAGAAAGTATCTATTGTACCTTTTGAATCGATATTTTATACTTTACACTGACAGTAAGTGTTTAGTGAACTTAGAAAACTAATAATTCAGAGTGGATACAATTTTTAAAGGTATAAGAACTTTCTCGCGGACTACAATTTTTAAATAAGACAGCAGGAAAGATACAAGGATTCCGCAGATCCATTTTCCAGATTAGAACAGAGTTCCGAAGTTGAAAACTAATTAGAGGCAGAAGATGAAGATACGAAAAATGTAGAAAACAGTGAGGAAATAACAGAAAATGTTAAACATTCAGGGGATGATTTAACCTTTCGTTCTAATTCATTAGAAGATAATGCTTTTATAACCAAGATTTTTCCCCAGCAGAAACATTGCAAAACGAACATAAGAATGACTCATTCTTTTCATGTATAATAAATACATTACATGGTCTGGGGCCTGAAAAACATTCTACATTCAGGGCCATAATATTATATTGCTTAAATATGGCATTCTCTAGAGGAAACAGAGATAACCCAGATATGTTGAATCTTCAGTGTATACCAAAATCATTGGCAGACCATGGATTGAGAACACTTATTTACACCCAACAGGATGGAATGTAGACTTCACCAAACTTTATAGAACTTCTGTGCAATAATATTATATCCCTCACATGAAACCATTTTGGGAATATAAAATTAAATTTTCCCCATGTGTCCGGCTATGAAAAATCAGCCTTTTAAGAAGCATGCTGAGTTGTTACACTGTAGAGTAGAACCAATTGCAGAACAATATGTGTTTGTTTCGTTTGAACCCGTATCCCTAGGAGACAAAAGGCAATTTGTTAGCGTAGTTGTGGAGTGTGCCAGTCGTTACGTAATAGCTAACGTTGCTGACACTATATCAGCAGAAACCATGAAGAAATTTATTGAGCACGGTATTATTTTATAATTCGGTGTTTTCGAAGCTTAATTCTAGACCTGCATCTCGCGCATACCAGCCATGCTATGGAACTATGAGCGAAAGAATATGACCTCGAACTTAAATATAGCTCCGCCTACAAACATTCCAGTACAGAACTAATAGAGATTTCGATTAAATCTTTAAAATAAATAATCAAGTTTTATGTACTTAATGACGAGGACTAATGAATAGGCATGTTTCCACACACTATTTTCGCGTTAAGTACAACTGTGCAGTCAAATTTGTAGGAGGCACCCCATTTTATTTTAATGGTTTACATCCCACGTCCGACACCCCTCACACCGGTAGCCAGGGAGGTTTTACGTCAGATTCGACAAAATACAGCAAATAATGTTCTTAAACTGCATCTCAAGAAGATGTTTTTTTTACAGAAGTCATGCACAAACCCAATATCAAGTTTTAAAGGACATCTAAGTATATTTTCCAACACAAAGAGACACTGGAGGTATTGAGGAAGTACAACGTGGGCCCATGTCGGATTTTGTAAAAGATTTACCCAAATCTTTACCGGGTTCAATTCCCACCTGGACATCGCCAACAAGAAGAACTGATCGCAGTAAATAGGATAAAACACTATCATTCATACAAAGAACAATAAAGTCTTCAATACAACAATACATTAGTTACTATATATTTCTCTATAAAAATACAGTACTTCATATTTTCCAGCAATCATGCTCAGTTAATTCAAAATTCTATAACTACATTGCAGAGCGGGATAGAGATGTAGCTCAAGACTTTTAAAGGAAAATAAATATAAAGTTGAAGTAAACTTGGTTTTCTAAACCATACTAAACTTAAAAAAAAATATTCAGTTATCCAGGCTCTATACAATCTTAAGTCGATTTATAAAATGTAAAGTGGCTCTGATATGGTGTAAATTTCTACAGTTGTAATCCCAAATTCATGACTCACTTTGTATAAAAATCGTTAATAGCATGTTAGAGGCGAATACGAAGTTTCTTTACAGTCACGTGTTTTATTATTGCTGAATTCAGAGTTACCTAGACCTTAGGTGTTATAAAATTATCCGGTTTTTATATTATAGTGCAGTCTAGTGTTTGATTTGTAGGGCGAATGGTTGGGATTTACCCCCCTCCTTAAATACCGTCCTTAGCTCTGGGTTCCGAAATCTGCCCTAGACAAAAGCGTCAAATACGGCATTCTAACGCGTTTGAAATATTCTTTCCCCTCTCTATAAATTGAATAAATCGATCACTGAACTGCAGTTTAAAAAAAAAATACTTTAAAATTCTTTCTCACACTTATTTCCACACTTACACTGCGACTGCTGATCGTGGGGTCCCGGATTCGATTCCACGCTCTGCCAAGGATTTTTTCCAAAGCAAGAGGATCAGGAACGGTGCCCATCCAGTATCGTGATGCAATTGGGGAGTGCTGTGATAAAAATACATTGTCGATCACAGTTGAGACCTTCGGGTTTCCTCTTCCAACACGTCTGGTCAGCGTGGGAGCAGCAGACAAACTCTTTCCTACGGGAGAGGCCTCATCCAGTAGTGAATTGAATATGACTGTGCATTATATATATATAAGCTACGAGCTAAAGCAAGAGGTAAAATCGGCGAATTTAGAACAAAGATAATTGTGTGTGTTCTGCCCGAAGGCAGGTGATGACCCGAAAGTCCCTGGGCAGGGTAAACCGATGGCGGTATTCATTGTCTTCAATCGGATAGAGAGGACGTCCCAAGGTAGGGACCTACAGTTTAACGTAGACACCTAACACTGATTCCGCCAGACTCCCCTTGGTGTGGGAATGTCACCTCCCAAATTCTCGGCCAAAAATCAGTAGAAACAGTGCAAATTTCAACTTACAGTCTCTCAATTTTTACTTTACACCCCTACCCAAACTGAAAATTATGGCGGAATCCCTGACTCCAAACCACTTATATCAACTTGTGTGTTTAGTACGCAGTGTTAAAAATACTCGACTTTCATGAACTCATTTATAGCTATGTCATTCCAGAAGGTGATTTCTATATACACGGAACAGGCACAAAGGGTAAATGAACAGTGTATAAAAAGTTTTGTATCTTCGTTTACGTGTAATTTGTTTCCCATCGCTCAAGTTATATAAAAGACTTCTTGCTGAAATTTAACATCAGTTTCTAACTCATTTTCTGGATTGTTATTATCAAGCTAAAATGTAAATATTACTGTTAACAAATTTATTTAGTTATAACGCTCGCAAAATTCTTTTAGTTTTTTTTTAAATTTAAGTAAAGTTCGTATTTGAGGAAGCTATCATTTGTATTCTAAGACTTAATCAGAAATCTGGTCAAATTTCTCACGCAAACGATGTATTTCTAATGCTCTTATATATTACATGTAGCTTGAGCCAAACTTACATGAATGTCTTAAATAAAATTTGAATTCTATAATCCACAATTTTTAAGTAAAGCAGACATCGGGGATGCGGCGTTGGATCAACACTTCGTACGACCAACAGCCTCTCAAGCAGGAAGAACCGGCGGACGACCAACACCCCAGGACAAAAACCTGTGTTGGTCGAATGCTGTGTTGGTTCAATGCTGTGTTGGTCCAACGCCGGTACTGCGAAATATTGGCTTCTTACCGGTGTTGATCCAACGCAGTGTTGGTTCTACGCAGATGCCCAAAAATAATTTAAGATTATATTTTTTATTGTTTTTAGGTTTTATATATCTAGGGCGTTGTCAATTTTATTGCTGGTCCAATGTCGTGTTGGTCCAATGCCGTGTTGGTCCTACGCCGTGTTGGTCCTACGCATGTAACCCGTTTGGGGGACCTAAAACTATAAATTTGTATTTTCTTTTAAACAATGTCTTTGGAAATTAAGAATAAATATCTTACAATTTCAGATATAAATTATTTTACAAATATTTCCTGTTAATTTTGCATTACATGATATCTTTCCTTCATGTTTGCAATGCCGAAATAAATATTTCTTACTACCTTGTTTTGTTGTCGTCCATCTCTAATAAAATATGTTCTATTATAAATGATGTGCACATTGTGTTAAGACTATCTTCGTAGTTAAGCAATTCCGAAGTTTACGCCCAATCCCACCTAAAATGTTCGTTTGCTGCTCCTAACAGGATGCAACTGATTCACGGAATTAATACGCAAGATTTGTTGAAAATTTGATAAATATGTTGGACACGTGAGAGCTTCCTCTTTCATAATTTGCCAATTGGCAGGCAAGCAAAACGCTGATGTTTACCTCTAGCAACAGGAAACGAAAACAAAACACAAGAAAAAAAAATGAAATGAAAATGCAAAACCATTACACATTTTAACGTGAAAAGGAATGACAGAGAAACGAAATACAAAAATGATAATTCGAAGCTACTCTCCATCAAGAAATTCGAACGTAGATTACTTTTGTAGTTGGGACGAGTGCAAAACTATACTAAAGACAGAGCCAGCTAGTAACAAATGGTCAAAACTGAATTGGGAGACGCGAGGAAAAGAACGAGCTTTGTGATTCTGCTTCTCGTTGTAAAATGCGTATTCATTTTATTCAACTTACGGGTTAAACTGGGTTATTGTGTATTATAGTTGTTGTTTTTTTCTGCTGCCTTAAATTGATGTTTCATTAATAAAAAAATAATACATGATTGACCGTAATATAGAAGTCACTAAGATCAATTTGAATTTTCCTAAAGACTTGGAAACATTATGAATAACATTATCGAGTTTAAAGCTGTTAATTTACAAACTAAAAATATATTTCACTGCAATTATAAATAGAATGGTTAGTTATGTGTGAAGAACAAAGGTTATTTTCTAAATGTGTTCAAATATTATTAGCTTAAAAAAGAAAGTAATGTGAAATGCGGGGGGGGGGGGTCGAACTGCGTAGAACGCTAATTCGCTAACCACCACACCATGGTAAATGTAGTGAAAGCATTTCTTCTCATTTCAGTTACCAGGTAATTTTTACGTACTAAGTATGTTTCTATTTTATAGTTATCGAATAGGATTGTCATTTTTCTATATTATTTTTTATCGCTATGTCTGCTATGTATCAGAAGTATTCTGGAAGATACAAACAAAACACTTCTATCAAAGAATCTTAGTACAAGTAGTTGAAAGTGTCCATGTGCACTACATATGTGCATGTGCTTTGCAAAACTTTCATAGTTGGCAAATTCGATTCTAACGCCTTCAACAGGTGGGATTTACTTTCTTGAAAGATAGTACATTAACATGAGCAATCTGCTACGATTTAAATTCTTAATTTGCCATAAATAGGATGCCCAACTTCTGAACTTTCTGTGCTAATTCAAAGCTAGTTTTCAAGATCAAATCAATAAGATACAAACCTGTCTTGTAACATTCTTAAGGTAACACACAAGGAAAACTCTTGTATTTTTTTTTATTCAAACGTCGTTTATTCGAAAGAATTTCAGTCTGGTAAACTCATGAAAATATTTCATTTTTGCAGTTGAGTTATATACTATATACTATAAATTAAGGGAACGTATACTAAAAAATATTGTTAATTAATTTGAGTAACTCTTTGATGTTTACTTTACACGCTTGAAAGACTGCGGAATATATTTTCCTATGTCATGTATTCAGTTAGAATTTAGAATTCGTCTGTTACCTAGTTTTGAACACTTTAAAAATCAAGAAAATTCCTTTTTGGAAATCTGAACGAATGTGAGATTACGTTAACCTTACCGTAATGTTCCTAAAAGCACATTTTCATGTAACTAATTTGTTGCAAAACGATAGCTACTTTTCAAAGACAGGGTGCAGCAAGGCATACCCAGTGTAAAGTGCTTAAATGTCTTTCCTATACTTCTGTAAATGTTATCATTTTCCATGCAAAGTCTAATAAAGTTTTATAAGTTGTGTGCCTCAGGGTTTTACATGAATGATTTAACGTTAGCAAACACAATTATGAGTTTAGCTAAAAGTTATGTAATAAATGTGTTAATATTTATTTCCATAATTTACTGTAAGTAAGTTGCGTTGCAGTTTCCTAAATTTGTTTCATTTGTTTGAAAGGACTGCAATAAGATGAGACCAAATGTTAAACGTTTCTCTCATGCCCTGTCGAGAACAATTCCTCAATTCGTGTGCAATTGAGGTATAAGCATACCATACATAAAAAGAAACATATCATGAGAAGTCTTATAAAAAAAAAAAAAATGTGACTATTTGATGTTTACTCTTCCACTTTGAAAGACTTGTATAACATATTTTGATATTTCTTCAGTTAATTTCGATGTAACTTTCTGGAAAAGAAATTATTTGCTACAAAATGCCCAATTTATATAGAACATTTCTAAAGCATTTCCTTTTTATACCTGTCAAGTAACATTTTCAAATTCGTATATCGCCCACATTTGATCGCTTTAGAAATCTAGAATATATATTTCTTTATAACTTCACAGCAGCGTGAGTGTTTATATTTCCAGTATTTGTATACTTGCATATTAGTAGCTTCTTTCAAAAATGGCATGAAGAAAGGTACGAAGCCTTCTCCTAAACTTTTGTTTTTAATTTTCGTGCAACGACTAATGAATTTTTTCAAGTCGTTTCCCTTAGTGTTTTAGATGTGTAATAAATAACCGGAAAATGAAATAATGTACAGTATTTAGTTACACATTAATATGA
This sequence comes from Lepisma saccharinum, assembly GCA_022664845.1. NCBI lineage: Eukaryota > Metazoa > Arthropoda > Insecta > Zygentoma > Lepismatidae > Lepisma > Lepisma saccharinum. The sequence continues at coordinate 167,825 of JAGDQP010000270.1, forward strand.
GCAACTTACTATTATTATTTTTCTCTAATTTTCTATTACTAACTTGTGATACAGGTTTCAAAGTTTCCGCACAATCTGTATTATACACATGTTTTGAAACATACACTGAAGGAAAGCCCTTGAAGTCTGTTTTTTCGATAACGATTCACTTGAATATAACTACTATATTTTACTGTGTTTTCGTGAGTATTCAAAATGCCCTAAGATTAATTGTTATAAATAGCATAGTATGCCCTGAATGTTAGTAAAACCCATATAGTTGTGTTTTTTATTGTTACATTTAAAAAGGTTGATAAACGCTATTCTAATGCAATTAATAGAGTAATTTGAGGGAAGATGCCTATCGGCGAAAGATGCCTACAGAAAAGTGTAATTCCATAATCCTAGATAGGAAACTTGTATGATGATCCTAGATAGAAAACTTGTATGGTGTGAAATAACTAGTCAGTGTGCTCTAGAAAGGGCTGTAGTTAATGTGTCATAATCTGTCTCGTGGAGACGAAATAATAATAATAAAAAATATATTTCTTTTTCTTAAATCTAAAAATAATTTCCTCTAGTCAGTAAACAGTTTAGGATCGGACTACATTCCATGACAGAGTAGATAGTCCACTTGAATAGAGTAGTTTTGACTGTTAAGTACTTGCTTAGACTGCTATGTGTTTAGAGGGAAACAGATGAAGTGGCGTCTTGCTCAGAAGGTTGAGAATATATGTCCATTACGTAAATGCATTGTATGAAATAAGACTGTTTTCATTGTTTTAATGGAAGATACTCATTTCTCCTTTAACAGAAACTAGCCATATGAGAACAATTTCAAATTGGTAGTCTACGCACTTATTCAATTGAATTTCAATGTTATTTTTGGCCTTCAGGGAACTGTGGGCATGGCTGATGTCGGAATAGAGGTAGGGTGAGGAGAGAATAATAAATAATTTTCTAAGTAAAATTTACTTACCTTGAACTGCGCATTATGCGGGACACTCATTTCTCCACTGTTCACTTTGATAGCAGTCCTGTAGATTTTGCTGCATTCAATCTGACAAGATTATATTCTTGGGCTCTGAATAACTTAATAAACAAAAAAGTTCTTAAATGTAAATTGGCCGGAAAATTTCTGTATCTTAGAAATATGTCCTATTGTTTAGAAATATTGTTTCATTAATTCGATTGTTTTGTAGCTTATTGTTGAGAGTATTAAAATTAATATGTACACGTATTAATAAATTTATGAAAATAATATTACACTTATAATAACATTCTCATTCTATTGTACATCCATTGCCATTTTCTTTGAGTGCCTGTATCAGGTCGGAGAAATAACGTTCCTCGGCTGGTAGGGATTCTGTCACAATTTTCAGTTTGCGGAGTGTAAAGACAAAATTAGGGGTGTAAATAGAATTTTGCAGGCTTGCTATCACTTTTTAATAGTAAAATTCTTGAGTCAGTGGGAGGGTATTTGAGAATTAGAGGCTTCACGTCACGCCAACCGATTGGTAGAATTGGCAGAATCCCTGTCTCTTAGGTGTAGGTAAGAAGGTAGCGGCCAGAAACTTTGTCTTGAAACTAGTGTCCCTAAATACTGAAAAACGTAGGCTTAGTAAGTTTGAAGTGTAACGTTCGAAATGTCATTTTACGCATATCTTGCCAGTAAAAGATTATATATATATATTACTCCTCCCCTCGGTCCGAGTCTAACAGGTCAATTTTCTGCAACGAACCACCACTGATTTATACCTTACCCAGAGGAAGGGGATTTTAACTACACCAGTACATAATAAGTGGTAATATTGTATGCATATCTGTTGTAATTCCACTACTTACACGTGTACACAAGTAGAAAAAGAAAGAGCGAAAGCTACTCAAGATTTAACACACTGAGAACCGTTTGAACGATATCAACTATGCGTTTCGCGGATGTTACATAATGTAGAAATTATATGTAACATTCAAGTTATGCTAACGTGCGATGTTTTGCTAATTAAAATTGTGGAAGTTGCCATTCAAGATTTCTCCTTTCCCTCTTTAGATAATATAAATCTTCGGGTTGCGTAAATCGTTAATAATATTATTTAAATATTATTTTAATTGTGAACATTATTTCAAACAAAAATGTTTCAGTGTGGTTGTAATTAATAATTTCCGGAGCACATTCTGTACGTATAATTGTAGATATATAAAGATAAAGTTCCACAATTGAAACTTCTATCTCTTCTTTGATGTCTAATAGACTTATTAACATTTTCTGAGTGATATTTTTTCTAAGCGTATCTTCTAAGGATGGAGCCTAGAGATGATGTGGTTTACAAACTATACCCGCTGCTGGCTATACTTATGTTTTTTTTTCACAGAACTTCCTCCCCCAGTTTCACAAGGTAAATCCAAGTACCTAAACAGAGAGCCTGGCCGCTACTTTCCTCTTCTCTGGCCAGGAGGAGTCCTTCTAGAAGGATAATGTACGAGTAACTAATATTTTAATTAGTTTAGCACGAAAATAGTATACCTAACATTTTTTTATTTTTAAGTTTTTATAATGGTGAGCTCACACTAAGCCAAATTTCTGTGCGTTCACATGTTGGTGAGGACTGTTTCAGGACGACGAAATATTCTGTCCTTTCTCGGTTACTCCGAACTTTGAAAACAGAAACCGAGACAAATGAAATATATTCGCGCCATTACTTACTGCACACATTAGTATATGTATTGGCACAATGCACTACAGTACTTTTAAACACAGAAAAAGAATCTTAAAAATAGAAATGATAGACATACGCTGTCTCCATTTAGCTCTACGTAACGATACTGGACTGACTGCTTAGTGTCGAAAGATAGACGCCAGAGCAAATATTTAAACTCATTTGTCCACTTCCAGTTTAATCTTATGTTGATCAAGTTTTCAGCTTCAATTCAGTTTTATACGCTTGATACAGCTGTGCTGCCCGTTTTTTGATTTATGTCTTAATTCTTGGATTGTTTATATAATAATAAACATTACCTAATATTTACTTTCTTGCAAAAATTGAGACATAAATAAAAATGTGCCTCACACCGGTATCAAGCGTCAAAATTAGAACAGAAAAGTTTGTCCATATTTGTTTAAACTGGAAGTGGATAAACAAGATTAAATGTTCTCCCCACTACCTGTCTTAAACTATTCATGAAATTTCCAATGTCAGGAGTCAGTTCAGTAGAAGTCATTGGCTGTCATCAATTTACAGTATTCCTAGGATTGCCATATACTGGAAGCAATAATTACGTTTATATATATTCAACCAGTTCTAAATATGTATTATCACAGCATGAAATATTTCCGATGCCCCAGGTTATTTTGTAAATCTTGGCGTATTATTTATATAATTCACAATTTAATTTCAAGTATTGTTTCAAGATTTTGCTTCGATGTGCTTGGAAAGAAATACAAACAAATTAACCAACACGTAAAATGGCACTGTTCATAACTATGTTTAACAATATTAGGCTATTTTGACATTTATCAACATAGAAGTTCGAGGTTCATTCCACAAAAGTAATGAACATAATTTTAGTTATCATTATCTGACAACACTGTGAACGGCGATAACTGTAAATTGGAACTTGATTGAGACGGCATGTTCCAATAATTTCTGCTGTTTTTAGATATGGTTGGTATTTAAACTCATTGTAGTGCATTTTGCCAACATATATAATAATTTATTTAATACTTAATTATGTGTACATGCATTATTTATATTTTTTTATATAAATTATGAAGGGGGACCCTGAAACTAGTGGTTGCTAGTAAATTTTCACCTACTGCCTGTTTCGCTAGAAAACCAAAGATTTTCTCTTGGTTGGGATGGAATTATGAATCAAGATCTGGGGATAAAATCCTCGGATAGCAGGGAAGCCTTCAGACTTCCGAGTAGTAAGATAATGACCGAGGAATGTCGTGGCTTTGAGAGACAGCCCTTTGTCAACATGTGTCTACACCAAAATTTGACTTAGGTCAGTTTTTCATGTACATGCTAGCCTCATACTTCGCTTGAGATATGGCTGAGTATCCAATAGAAATACTTCAACACACATTTGTATTGGCTATTCGGCGAATTCAAAGTAAAAACTGCAGCTAGCGCGTACATGGAAAGAAGGTTTTATTGTGGATTCAGCATAGTGCGTATTAATCCATCAGCCCAGACGAAAATTTGTGTTTTGTTCTCACCTCATCAGACAAAACGGAACTTTTCAGGGAGTTAGAGTATGGAGGTCGAAGCAGGCTGTTGCCAATCCTAGTAAGGTAGCTTTACCAAAATGCAGTCAAAATAAAAAATGACCGCTGCACATCTATACAAATTTATAATTATTATTCTTTTCACACATTTAGAACAATCCTACAATGAAATTCACTCTCTTCAAAATTATAGGTACATTCATAGAAAAGCTATAGAAATCCCGTTTAGTCCGTCCATCTATCTGTCTGTCCGTTCTTCTGCCCATGTGCAGAAATTTAATCTCAGGAACCACAAGGTGTAGAGAGGTGCCTTAGGTGCTGCTGGAAAAATACTTACTAGAATAGCTCAGAGCAGTCGGAACTGCCTCAATTGGTTCAGTGGTTCATTGTTAAAAATCCAATTTGTGTTCCTAAGAATTAAATTGTTTTGAATTATTCAATCCCGTTAGACCTAACTTCACCAAATTTGGCATAAACATTATTTCGACACAACAGGGAAATAATGTGAGTGTCTGCGCCCCAATACACTCCACTTGCCACTGTTTCCAACCAATTATCTATAACGTTTTATTTTAATTGCTTCTATTACGTTGGACGTTGTACCAACAAACTTAGCATTAATATTATTCGACATAATAATGTAGAAGCCCCTGTTCCCAAGCACCCAAAAATTTCGTGGATATAATGTGGCAGTGAGAGAAGCAGACAAACAGTTAAAGACGCATTTGAAAATGAGTTATTTACAAGCTGCTAAGGGAAATGAAGACTTGGAATTGTGAGAAGCTACAAATAAATGTTAACCTCTTAAGCGGCCAATTTTTCAGCAGAGCCCAAACACCTTTTGGCGATTTTTTTACGCTTAATTTAAAGTAGTTTTTAGACTATTAGTTAAATAACTATAGTATCAGTTGTTTAACCACCATCCGAAGATGATGGTTCATACCTTATTATCTTCAAAATGAAGCAAGCGTTCCAATGATATTAACGGCATGTGTGCATCTTGTACACGGAAAGGGAAAATTAGCATAATTCGGAAAGCTATCTTCCTAAAAATCTCTCTTTTAAGAGTTGTGCCCTCTGGAGCGGTCCCAGGAAAGAGTATACGTGTATAACGAATCTTGAATTGAACAGTACTATGGGATGTAGGCAATGCTTGCTGCAAATTTGGTTCCGATATATTTAATAGGTATGAGGAAGGTTTTTTTTTTTTTTTTTTTTTTTACAAATGATTAATGTATATACGAAACCGAACATACGAACGAGTATCATGATTCGTACGTCATTCTTCTCTTCCTCTCAGGCTTTCAAGTGGTACCACGCACATGTATACATAGTGCGTGAGAAAAGGGAAACTGTGGATAAATTTGAAAATTTCTCTCTACAAAATCCCTTTTCGTAATTTTGGAGCCCTCTGGAGTGGCCTTGCATATAGGTATCCGATTTTAATCTACCTTGATACATACTATGGTATTTACGTAGTGCATCCGCAAACCTAACCTATCCTAAAGGTATGAGGGGTAATTATTCAGAGAGAACGATTTATTTGACATCTTTACTTTTCAAACTGTTTAGAGAAACCAGTATTATTATTTTGTAACTGCACAACATTCTAACATATTGCCCATACTGATTGCAATATCAGTGCGGCACACTTATGGCTGTGCTCTGACAAACATCATCAATTCGTGCATCTCCGGTTCGGCTCTTCGGCTAACATTGAGAGGGAGTGAAAGGCATGTGTTTTCTGCTAGTGAGAATTACGGTCGGTCATCATTTGCTCTTCAGCTGATGTCCACAATCATACCGAGAGGAAGAGAAACAAACCCACCTGTTTTCTCCTGGCACCGAGCGAAAGCAAATTATAACTTCATAAGAGCAAATGAAAAGTGCAGAGAGAAAGGGTTGGGGGGGGGGGGTTCAGGAAATGAGATATCGCGTAATTCAAATTTGTTTGCAGTTAGTTGTTACTGTTTTGTACTTCTTAGGAGTTCTAATTCCATTTTCTTTTAAATGAACCTCCCATTTTCCTCTGTACTCTTCACATGCGAATAACACAAAAACATACAGTTACTATAAAATAAATGTTACAAAATTAATAACATGATAATATCACAATACTTACCTACATGTCTTCGTATTCTCCTCCGACAAAGATTCTTCGTACTGTCCGCTGACAAACTTGGCACTTATTGGTTATTGGATTGTCTGTCTTTGCTTTTGTTTTGCACGCACGCACAGAGAAACACATACACACACACACAACTTCATTACATAGTTTTCACTGTTCGTTTAGGGTATTTTATTTACACTTATCTACTGACTCTTCGGTTACATTCGACAATTAGTCCGAGAGGGAGTGCTTTATCGTAACAACAAATTTGCTCCGATCGCTTCTTGTTCTCCTTCGGTAGGCTTCGATAAAGACAAAGATAGCTTTTTCTTTGTATTTTTCGTGCAAAAGAATCTTCGCTGTGGTTCAAACTTTGATTTTGCATTTGAACTTGAGCATGAGGAAGATGCAAAGGTTTGTTTCGCGTTTCGGGCCTCCAGGGTAGGTATCATGGGTTGAAGGAGACGGTCGATAATTTCTACATCATCAGGTGATTTTATTTTTGAAAGTACTTTTTCAAATGCTTCTCTCAGTCTCTCCTTGCTTTTCTCGGAGTTTTCGTCTCTTTTTCTTTTTAAGGGATTCCTTAATTGGTTAACAATTATTTCTTTCTCCTCAGAAGAGGGAACTTCGTGAATGAATAGACCATTTTCTGCAGCATCTTCACTTATTCTGCTCATTAACTGGATTCCTATCAGGTGAATGTGCTTGCACGTATTGAATTTAATTGATGAGTCATGGCAGGAACAAATGTATGAGTGAATGCAAAGTTTGCACTGCGTGCATCTTAAGCTGCAGCTGCAGTTTTCTTCATCCGCTTTCTTGATTTCATAGAATTCATTCTGCCCTTCTGATGGAACTCTCCACACATTATCATCGTGGACAATGCCTTCAGTTGAAAGACACAGTGATTTCTTATGTTTTTCTCTTATGTTTGAAAGTTTATTCGTCACTTTTCCTTTACTTAAGTAAATGAGACGATCATAAAGTTTATTTCGCACGAACCTCATTAGAATATGAATAGCTACGTCGAGTCTTTTTGGTCTCCCCCCCCCATGTATATGTACTTAATGACGCCATGCATTCGTTCTAAATGGATATTAGTATTCAAACCGGCATGAAGCCGGTGGCAATACGCCCAATTACTTGCGCAATGCTTATAATTCTTTTCGAAATAAATCCCAAATTCTTCCGTGTTAGAGTTAGATTTTAAATCAGTTATCTCTTGGTCCAGCATTCTGGAAAAAGCAGCTTCATCCCTTTCCTCCAACAACACCCTCAATTGCTTATAAACTTCGACCTGCCTTTCGCGACCTTTTATTTTAGGAAGATTTTTTCTCCACGCACGATCCACATGCCATGAACAAAATAGGCGATATTGAGCAGGTTCCATTACTTTTACCCAAGCTGTATAAAATGCCTCTGCCATATCTGACATGAACACTTTCGGCTGTAATGAGTCATTCAGAGTATCTTTTATTACAGAGAAAAGTATTTCCATTGATGCAGTATCCGATCTGTTGGATAACATGAATGCACAAGGAAAACCTTGACACTTGTCATCCAGAATTAAAAGCGTTGTAAGTTCAAACTCTTACTTATTTAAGCCGTGCGTACTATCGATACAAACACAATTGTTGCTGTATCGTTGTAACATTTCCTGTTGCGCGTCATTCATGATAACGAGAACAAAATCATCTTTATTTAATTCAGAATGTGTTGCAGAAGGAATACCCTGAGCTTTATAGAAGCGAACTACATCACCACGTACTTCCATCTCACGGATCCACGATTCAACGCTTGCATAATCATTGCTATGGCGTATTGCTTAAGATTTTAGGTTGTATTCTTGTGCAATATTGTGCAGATCTTTCCTCGTAACTAGATGCACACGTTCTATATCTGAATCACTGAGAGATTTTCTAATATCGTCCAATATATTATTAAACGAAATTTTCATAGCGATATCTTGTGCTATTGCAAGTCTCTCCGATTCGGATAACCTCAAACGTCCCAACTCCCCCTGGTGACCAACATGTGTTTTACAGAAGGAAACAATTACTTTTCCCGATGGATGGAACGTAACTTCAATTTTTGACGGACAATGCCCACTTATTTTGTTACTACCAAGTATTTTTTGATGTCTTATGTTCTTTCGTTTCTACTTTAACTCCCCATCCCTATGACAAATGTATAACATTCTCGCACAACTGTCGCCTTTTCTCACATATTTTGAACGCCAAGTAACATACTCGCATATTTGTTCCTTTTCTATTTTACGTTTCCAATCGTAAAACTCTTGTTCATTTGCAAGTTCAATGTTTTCATTTGTAACACGAATATCGTGGTCTTTTATGTAATGTTGCACCATTTCGTATTTTGTCTCATGTTCTGTTACACAAAGAGGGCACTTAACTCGTGAGCGCGAAACGGTACCGTCATGTTTAGCCTTAACATGACTCATTAAATTGCATTTATAACCAGTACTGAAACTACATAACTGACAGCTAAATTTCCAATTGTCACCTAAATCTTTTGCTTTGACATGAGCATTTAAATTTTGTCTATAATTGAATGACTTGCCGCAGTCAGTGCAAATTAATTCGTCCATCGTGTGCTATAGACTAATTTACTATATAACTAGACTATATCATACAGTACCTTCTTGTAAAATGTTTTAAACGCAGAAGAATGACATGACATAAACAACACTACACAACACACACTTCACAAAACTTTTTCACAAGAATGAGTTCCTCCACAAATTTTCCTCTCATTTGGGGGTACTGGACAATATGACGTCACCCTGGAAGCCATTATATTTAGAGGAAGGGTCAAGTGGTGACTGATTTATCGCTTCCTCTTTTAGAAAAAAGAAGGGATAAGGGAAAGTTTCAGCAAGAAAGAATGAGAAACAAACTTTAGCAACGCGTAGGCTTAGTCTTTTTTTTCTTTTTAAAAAAGAATATTGTACTGTTTTAATTTCTAGTAATATCTGGGGTAACACACAACACTATCGCATTTTTTTTTTGCAAATGTATCTTTTATACTCCCTTCATTTTTATGCAAAGTGTATATAATCATATTCAGCCATTTTCTATCCCCTACTGGATGAAGGCCTCCCCCTTTTCTTTCCACATATCTCAGTCTGATGCATTCCTCATCCATGTAGCTCCTGAAAAACGCTTGATTTTGTCTACCCATCTTGCATTTGGACGTCCCTTTTATCTGGAATTCAAGGAACCGAACCTGTTCCCAATAAACGAAATTCCGGATAAACCAGACTTACGATCTTTCAAGTTATAAGCGTGTACAAATACAAAAATAAAGTAATACAACGGTTTATTTTACAAATATATTAATCAATTGAGAGCAAATACAGTACAACACGGCACATCTTCACTGTGGAGAATTAATTACACTCGCTTACTTGTATACGATGTACATAGTATTTTGAAAGTGATGAAAAATTACTATCTTTTCGAAAATGGTTCTGGATAAGATGAATTAGGAGACTTTACTTATCAAATATTACTAATACAGCTTTAGTACGTGTATGGTAATTGATATAATTCATAATTCATTTTAAACATGCCAGAAAGATGGACATGTTAACGTTCTTGTTGAGGTGGCGAAGGTCGAAGCAGAATAAGTATAGGTAATAATATGTCGGATAGTTTCGAGATTAGCAGCAGATTCAAACAAGGTAATACCTTGTCACAATTATTGTTAACTTTGCGTTAGAATATGCGATTTTAAAAATAAACGATGACAAAAAGGGTCTAACATTGAATGGCTTGAACAAACTGTTCGTTTACGCCGATGATGTAGATTTAATAGGGGATTATATATATATACACACTCCAAAGTAACACCGATATCTTACATTAGAAGCTTACGAGGAGTGAACGTAAGGTGTGAACGTGGACAAAACTAAATATATGAAAACAAGCCGCAACACAAAGGATGAACGGAATAGAGACTTAATTATTAGGAACGAGGTCACACAGATGTATAACTCATATTTCTGATCAGTCCAGAAACTCCTAGCCAGGCAATTATGACTTGCAATTATGAAGGAAGTTGAAACAGAAAAAAAAAACTTTTTAAAGACATACTTTTCTTAAACAATTCGTACTATAAAGTTAAAAATATCTTTGTTTATGAACGACTAAACAGAAAAGCATGGGACGCGCCAATGTAAGAATTTATAAATGACTGTATATATAAGAGGGCTCCCCATGCTTTTCTTTTTAGTCATGCATAAACTTTATTATTTTTTCCGAGTTATTTCAGCGTTCGAATACCTTTTCTCGAGTGTTTTGTGACCCAAATCCTAAAGTGTTCTGCAACCAGTCAAACCCCACCTTTTTGCACGCTAGTATTTATTTTAGGATAATGAAGTCCATAAAAAATATATATGAATTAACTCGTGCATCTTCGGTTCGTTTATATATATATATAAAATGATTGTAAATGGAATATTGTATTGTCACCCGACGTACGTTGCTGTGTAAAATTGCATCATTGTATGACGTCGGGAAATGAGTTAAATGAACGTTGCAAGCGGTAATATTTTACGACTGCGCGAATTGAAAATAATGTTTTGAGAAACATTGCTGCATCCAGGGAGACGTTCCACTCTCCTCCCCTCCACTTCCGCGGGTGAGGAAAGCGTATTCTTCACTTATGTCTTTGCTGTGTAGCGAACGAAGTCAGCCGAAGAGCCGAACCGAAGATGCACGAATTGATGATGTTTGTCAGAGCACAGCCATAAGTGTGCGGCACTGCGAATGTTTTGCAGATATAAACAGGGGTGGAATGGAGAGTACACTGAATGAAGTTACCGTGAAAAGAACGGCCTCCTACCCTGAATATTTTTACGTTTTGCCGTTTCCTGTTAATTATGGTAGGATACCTTTTTCCTCCTTATCACCTGACCTCCTTATTTCGGACATGCGCAGAGAGCTGCAGGAAAAAATGTTACCGTAAAAGTAATTGTATCCTACCTTCAAATATTTACGGTTTGTTATTTTCTTTAAATTACGGTAGGAGACCTTCTTCTGCTCCTGATCACGTGCCTAGCTTAGTTTTGGGCATGCGCAATCGCATATAGCAGGCAGAATCGCTTGGTACGTTACGTTCAAGAGTGGGTTGAAATGTGTGTGCGTTGAATACCGGGAAAATTGAATGTGTTTATGTATCATTGGCAGAAGATCTACAGTACATGCTACTATGAAGAAATATAATCGAAAAGTAAGTATGATCATGTAATAATTAATAGCTACTAATTACATTTTTTAAAATAGGTGAAATTTTATTTCTATTTGCACGTAGAGCGTATGTGAAATCAATTGTACGTAAACTGGCAATCAAATCTAACTGTGATGAATTGACTTTAATATTGTAATATTGCATGTGCAGTGTACCGTCCATCTTAGTCGAAAGTGTTAGGATAGTTACAGTTAATGTGAACCAGTCTGTGCCACGATACTATGTTCAAGCCAAAGAATTTGTGAAATTGTGTATTCATATGCACCGCGTACAGGGGTGTTTTGAAGCACAAAAGTAGATAATGGACTCACCCGATACTATAGCATCAAGAACGTTTTGTTTCGTTGTGTACAAAGGCGCCGATGAGAATAAATGAAGTACCGGTAGTAAGATTGTTTACTATTTCTAACGTAAACTAACCAAACACTCCTAACTTGAAATCTGTAACGCATAAGGTACAAAAGTTCTCTACACCTTTCAAGTTTTGAAGTGAGCATAAAAAAAAACTGTTGCAATGTCATTATATGCATAAACTTTAATGTAGTCACCGAATTTTGTACTAAATATACGCTGTTATACTAATGATTTCGTCTCACGAAATCCTCTCTCTCTCTCTCTCTCTCTCTCTCACACACACACATATGCCAAGGTTCTAGAACACAGGCCCCCCTGAGTGAATCCAATATACTAGCATTAGCAAAATGTCTTTTCTAATTTGTTTATGATATACTAACATGAACTAACCTAACCTAACATTTAGTCACAAAACATAGGTAAAGAGAAATAATAACTTATGGTTTTCAAAGTGTAAAAATATAGGGGGACCTACGTTGTAGAACATTCCCCACACACTTGAGTTTAGGATAAAACGGGATAATTAGCACAATTTCTCGGGGGGGGCGGGCATAAAATTTCAGATAAAAAGTTAGTGCGGGTATCAGTGCAACTCGCATGTTAATCACATGTAAGCATGCATCATACAGCATCTCAGAATAAAAAGTATTTTTTTTCTTTGTAGCCTACACTAACATGAAAAAAAAAAGTATAACAGGTGTTTCAGATGTGTTTATTACCGCGACTCTGGGTATTAAGCACGCAATGATAAATCTTCGGGGTACTATAAGCACACATTTGAAACGTACATGTCTTAAGAAGCACAATATTATTACGATATGAAGGCAATTGCTTAATAATCCTGCACCCAGCGACTGACCGTCCTGACAGGTTTTTCCCTCAGTCACACCAGGTAAATACCGGGATGGTACCTTCAACATAGGCCCTGTCCGAATCCTTCCCCCTCTCCTATCGGTCTGAGCCTTAGATACCTAAAGACCATAAATAAAATTCAAAGACAAAAACTTCACATTAAAGATCTTAAGGCGTCACAAGATCAGGACAAGATAGGATATAGGAGAGGATGTTGGAAGGTAGTAGGACAGCGCCTAGTTTGTACATACAATTCCGGTATTTGCCTGGTGTGACAGGAAAATCCCTTCAGAAACCTGTGAGGGTGTGGCCATTGGAATTTCATCAATTCCATTCTTTCTGGTATCCACAACAGTTCTACTGGCCTCATTTTTTCACAGTGGTTGGCCTGATGCTAAACAAAGAGTTCATAGTGCCTTAATATCGAAATGCTCATAACATTCCTTTTTAATGGCCAATGGCACGAAATCTACTTTGAAAATATAAAGAAAACGCATATCAGAAGACAATTTTTGCCTACTCTGTACTTGTATGTTTCTACGTGCACTTAATTTATTGGATAATCCATATTCATACTTAATCACTACTTAATCATAGAAGCATGGTGCTAATTACCCGAGCATGTACATATGCGGGGTCTAGGACGTTTCGGTGCAGGACGTTTGGGTGTAGGACGTTTGGGTGCAGGTCGTTTCGGTGTAGGACGTTCCGGTGCACGGACATTTCGGTGTACGGGTGTTTCGGTGTAAGGACGTTTGGGTGCAAAGGATGATTTGGTGTAAGGGCGTTTCGGTGTATGAAACTGTTGATGAAAAATGCTTTTTATTTTCAAATGTAATTTGTGTATCATCATAAAGAGTGGAAATATAGTATAATAATTATTTTTAATGGGCAACGTAGGCCGATATAACTACTTTGTCTATACTGTATCGGAGTACCCTGAGTATTAATAGAAGATTTAAAATATCGTATACCGTGAAAAAATGTAAAGTAGGGTGTAACTAACATTAGGCCTTTTGTCTTTGCTTTTTAGTTAATAATAAATGATGGCAATGCTATAGCTAAGCATGATTAAAAATGATGATTTTATATCTGATACCTATTTTTTTTAGTGGGTCTTTTGGTGGGTCTTTAGTTTGTAGTTTGTAGTTTCCAAAAGCGAAATTTTAATTGGAAGAATTTTCCATCATAGAAAACTCGACTGGTGTCAATGTTCATGACAGGGGAATTGGGGCGGTATTGGTCTTAATGTAAATATATAGAAGTGAACTTTTAATTGGAACTGGCCTGCGATTGGTGGAGACAGAAATCTAAAATAAACTTGTAATTTGAACTTTTCCGTGATTGGTGGATATAAGTGAATGGTAGATTATGTAAACTGTTACGTCACTCCGAAATGGTTTTTGTTTTAGTAAAGTTCATTATTGTAGGTAGAGATCTCCGACCAGACCGTAAACTCGGACAGAATACCTGTCACTTTACGTACCATTCCAATTTCGTTATCTAACGTTTTATATTTAAAAATATGTGGCCTTCCGGCACCTCTGTCTCAGGTCCAAAATGTTCTTTTTCGCAATGCTTAACCACTTTACATTACTAAAAACGTACCT
>JAGDQP010000271.1:8516-106913 GCA_022664845.1 Lepisma saccharinum
AAAAAAAAAAAAAACATTTGCGGCACGCATTGCTTTTCTTATTTAATCAAAACAAAAAGGCTGTTGAAAGTCATCGTGTGCTGGTAAAACATATGGTGAACACGCTTCATCGATTAGAACATGTGAGACATGGTTTCGACAATTTAAAAGTGGTGATCTCAATGTGAAAGACAGTGCGCGCTCTGGTAGACCACAAAAGTGCGAAAACGAGCAATTGCAGGTGTTACTGGAGGATGACCCAACTCAAACTCAACAGCAATTGGCAAAAACATTAAATGTGTCACAAGAAACAATCAGCAGAAGTTTACGAGCAATGGGGAAGATCAATAAACTGGGTAAATGGGTCCCACACGATTTGAATGAACGTCAAATGGAAAATCGCAAAGTCACTTGTGAAATGCTGCTTCAACGCCACGAAGGAAAATCCTTTTTGTATCGAATTGTGACGGGTGACGAAAAATGGATTTATTTGGAAACTCGAAGCGGAAAAAATCGTGGCTTTCACCTGGCGAAGCCGGTCCTTCCACACCCAGGCCAAATCGCTTCGGCAAGAAGACCATGCTTTGTGTCTGGTGGGACCAGAGCGGTTTTGTGTATTATGAACTCTTGAAGCCCGGCGAAACCGTTAATACACAACGCTATCGTCAACAAATGATTAATTTAAATCACGCATTGATCGAAAGACGACCGGAATGGGCCCGAAGACATGGCAAAGTGATTGTGTTACACGACAATGCCCCGTCTCACACAGCAAAACCAGTGAAAGACACCTTGAAATCGTTTGGATGGGACATCCTTCCGCACCCGCCGTACTCCCCAGACCTGGCGCCATCTGATTATCACCTCTTCGCATCAATGGGGCACGCACTTGCAGAACAGCACTTCAGCAATTTCGAAGACGTTGGAAAATGGCTCGACGAATGGTTTGCCGCAATAGACAAGCAGTTTTTCTGTCATGGTATGCATCAATTACCTGAAAGATGGGCGAAATGTGTAGAAGCCGATGGCCAATATTTTGAATAAAACAAAATTAATTTCCCTTCAAAATTACGTGTTTTCTTTACCACAAAAAACCGGCAAAAACTTATGCATATACCTGGTATGTGTGAGAAGATTGTTTCAGTGTTAAATATGTACTAAGGGTTATCTATAAATAGGGCAATTAAAACTTCCAAACTAGCAAATTCGTTAGGAGTAAATGCACACTATTTTCTATAATAGTCAGTCCGAAACGCGTGATCGTAGAGTGTTGAGACTCTGTGGATAAGTGGTGGGTGTGCGTCGACTCCCTGTTTGCAGTTATGTCTACCCCGTACCATCATCCTCGTAGTAACAGGATGAGCGAGCGAGCTGTACCTAGTCCATTTGCACAGCATATTATTATTAAGTTTTTAACAAAGAATAACGTTAAAGCAGGTGAAATTCTGCAAAGAATACGTTGTAATGTCTCACGGCTGCTCCAACGAAAGTAGGTAGACTCATCAGCAAACCAGGGGCCCGCGGCACACTGTTGCAAAAAGGGGCATGAACCAAATTCAGCGTGGTCAAACCTACACAGGAGACAAGCTGACATTACGCCACAGGAGAGGGAGCGAAACAAAAGAAAAACCGCTATCGGACCTGAAGCCAGGAAGTGTACCTACCAATCAGAACCTTGCTTCAGCCACATCGAAGACAGAACATACACTAGTCAAGACCACAAAGCATGCATGTAAGAAGTGCTCAAACGCAAAAAGTTGGCAAAAAGCAGAAGGCTAAAACACGAAGAAAAGAATCCCCAAAAAGGAAATGGGGCGGAGAGACGCAGGCGAGAACATTCCGCAGGAAAGCAGAACACAAAAGCTATTTTAGTGTCCTAACGCAACTAGGCCCCTAAAATAGTACAGGCTCAACAGTAGTTTTAACCACGAAAATTTGGATGCACAGAACTAATTTGACTACTCTAAAGATTACTGAAGCATTGTATCAAATATCAAACTTTAACTTCATCTGCAATTACTTTCACATGTATAATTGAAATAACATTTCACGAACTGAAGTAGCGAAAGGTTGGGAACCTTTCCAGCAGTATCGCAGTGATGGAAATCTACGTAAATCATAATGAAACGCTTGACACAAGAAATATCTGGTAAAAGTGTAATTTATTTTTACTTAAGTATGACAAACGCAGGGCAAAAAGGCTGATTGCTGAATTTTCTTTTTTTTTTTTTTGGGGGGGGGGGGGGGGGAAGGGTCTACGAGAATATCTTCAACATCAAAATGAGCATTGAAGATGCTGTCAATTTCACATAACGAAAGAATAATTTAATTATATACAGAAAAGCTCTGTCCAAGTAAAGAGAATATAATTCACATTTTTTTTTTATAAAGAAGTAAGTTACTTTTTCTTTTCAAAACGTAGTAGATATTCTAAACTTTAGCTCAGTTAAATCAAAATTTCCACGATTACTGAAGAATAAAATTGCTTTCAACGAAAAGATTTCTATATACAATATAGCTACTAGGCAGCAATTTAGTTTCATATTTCAAAACGTTGCTAAAACATTTGGTATGTAATTTCCATTTTTAAACTTCATTCAGCCTAACCTTCAATTCTGATAATACAAACATGATCTACTAGGTTTGGGTTAGGTATTAATTTACAATATGAGTTTCCGTGACTCATATTGCGTAACGAAGAAGCTTTAAACGTTACAAAATACCAAAATAAAAGATAGTGAAAATGTTGAATCTCACGGTTAAGAAAAACTGACATGTTGTAGAGATCTCGTGCAATTTAAACATACCAGTACCGAAAGAGCAAACAAAAATGCTGACCGGAAAAATAACGTGCATATGAAAGGTCGCATCGACCATAGTGCAAGGTAAAAATATTTCAACATAGGAACCAAAATTTTAATGTGCTGAAATTTTGCTATCTGAACGTAGGTGAAACAGACTTGGATTTCTGGGAGAGAAAGAGGAATTTAAGATTTTAACCATACATTACGTGATGGTAATCCGGCGCCCAGCGCCTACCAAATTTAAGCGGACATCGTTACATTACACATTCTTCCACAATTAAAGCAACAAACTACTATCATGCTGAAGATGCGCTAAATGATTCACTTTCACACACACAAGAAGAGGGCTTAGCACTACAAATGATTATATTTTATTAAATAAAAACGAAAAAAAAATCACTGCACACCACACATATATAACGAAATCACCTCATACACACTGATGATCCACACAAATATTTGTTATTGCACACTCCTGGTGGCATTCATTTTTCACGATGCAGAACACCAAATTGCAGAAATCAGTTCCCAGCTTCTACCATGAAGGGACTGAAACACCGCTACTTAACGCTACTTCATTTAAAAGAAGCTGCTGTATACGCAAATAATGCTTTTAAATATCTGGCTGCTTTATAAATTTAATTTCTGTATGAATTTGCGGGTGCAGCCTATTTGAGCAGCTTTTCTGTGTCGATATCCATAGTTGAACTACTGACTGGCCCTCAGCCAATCAGCGAAGAGAATCAGAGTAGACAACCGGGAGAGGAAAGGGGCGTGGCTTACCACTAAAATTTCAACGAAAATAAAATGACAATCAGAACTTTTTTTTTTAAAGATTGTCAACGAAAGAAATTTTTTGAAGAAAATAATGTTATAAAATACGCAAAGAAATATTCAGTAATAAAATGAAGAAGCAATAAAGATAAAATCCCGCCAAACAACAATGAAAAGGATGTTCTGAATTGCTAATCTTCATTGTCATCTGGACCTTAAAATTCTTTGAGGAAAGCCGAAGACGAAAAAATATCGCCGACAAAGCACAAACAATATAAGACAAAAGAAGACACAAGAAAAGGGGAGAAGATAAGATACGTTGCGACCAAGCGAAAATGGGTCGCTACAACGTGCTGTGGTTGTAACGAAGATCAAAATTTGACTCATCGGCGTCGAACAGAAACCAGTATAACGCCCGAAAACATTCATCAATTTCGGAAACTTATTGAAACCTACCGAGCAGTAACTGGATGAAATTAGTACAGAAACCGGGATTAGTGATTGAAGTGTGTATTGTATTATTTTAATGAGATAGAATTCCGAAAACTTTGTGCGTTTTTAACGTTGAGCAGAATGTCGAGCGAGATGCAATTTGCCAGACTCCATAACTTAACAGAAATTGCAGTAAGTTCACTGGGCTAGTATTGGACACCCTCCTTATAGCCCCGACTTGTCACCAAGTGTCGGTTATTTATTTGAACTGCGAAACGAAGCGTTAGGGAGCCAACGCTTCTCGAGATAACGACAAGGTTGAAGGAATAATTGTGCGCAGTTGGGTTCGCTCACATCGTATTTTTTTTTTAATGAAAATGGAATCAGAAAACTGCTCATCAACTGGGGAAAATGTTTGACTGTAATTGGAAACTATGTAGAAGAATTTCGTAAAAGTACTCTGGAAATGAATAAAGTAATAAATTACTTACCAGCAGTAAAAAAGTTAGTAAATAAATAAGAAGAGGACATTATTTGGCAAAGTGACTTGGTTGCTAGAAGGCAACTCGTCGTACCAAAATATTCTCTCGAGCATCGCTTCCTATCTACGTTTTTTTTTTATTCTTGCCTTTCAGAACTGTTCTTTATACACTTTTCTTGTGCCAGAATATTTTATATTTCTGTCATTCGCCTTCTTGCTCAGTATTTGTCTTTTCTTCTTTTTATTTCTTTATTTTCATGGAGGATATTTCGTGTTTTTGTTTTGTGTAATTTAGCGCAAACCGAAAAGAAACAAAAGTTGGTTCTGAGCTTTGGTGGAGAGGCATGACAAGAAGCGGTTTGTTGCATAGATGAGTATATTTCGATCTTTTTTCTCTGTCTTCCAGAAGAAAGAAGATAAAAAAAATCGCGAGGAAGAAAAGAGAAACGTAAAAGTTACAGTGCCGCAGTGTTTGCTTCTTTGCCAAATGTGCCAATTTCGAAACTCTTGTCTTTGTCAATGATACCATGTCTCTCTCGCTCCCCCCACTGTTTGCATCTCTGTCTCTTATTCGCCGTTCTGAACGCAAAACTCAAACTGGATCTTATTTCTTTGGAGAGGAAAAAAAAAAAAAAAGGACTATGGCATTTTCCCATTCTTTACATTTTGCTGGACACTTCACTTTCTGTCGGCTGTATTTCGTTTTTCTTCACATCTCCGCACGGTTTTCTTTTTCTCATGATACCGCATCATCCGACGCATGTTGCGATAGAAAAAAAAAGGAGTAAAACAAGACACATTTTTCAGTTTCTCTATCCAAGCAAACTTCATTTTCCCAGTCTCTTATTTCTCTTTCCTTCCTTGAATAAACAGCAACTAAGCTACATGCTAAAACGAATGTGCGGAAAATGTGATCGTCACTTACTTCAAATTGAGTATATCGTTTTCATTGTACGGAAAATTTACTATTCTAAAATATGTTCGAGTGACTGCTAGATTTAATTATATGTAGTCCTCATTACCGAGCGACTACAGCTCAGTGGTAGAGCCTTCACTTCGCATTCGGGAGGTCCTGGCTTAAATCCTAGGTATTTTCCAGGTTCAGCAAAGAAATGCCGGGACGATACTTTCAAATAATACGCTGTCTGACTCCTTCCCGCAACCTTTTTCCCCACCTTATCCCGGGCTGAGCCTTAGATGCCTAAAGGCCATCAACTAAAGTTGAAATTCTATATCGTTCTCATTGTATTTATTTAATCAACACCTTAGAGGTTTCTAGTTGTAGATTAGTTGCGGAATTATCATTTGGGACTCCAAAGCTAAGTGACAATTACAGATCATTAGACTGTCACTTACTGGGAGTTCATGACTTTGTATTTTGGACTGTCTAGGGGAGAGAAGGAAGAATTAGACGGAAGGTAGTTGGTAAACGCTTAAGGGTCAGTTCTACAACCGACCGCTAAATTTCTAGTCAGTGCTAAGTTGAGCTGACTAGAAGTTTAGCGATCGATTGTAAAACTGACCCTAAGACACCACTGACTCTGAGCTTTAACTTGACTTAAATTGGTAACAGGGATCGTGGTTTTCGTGTTCCTTCTTCCTAGGGCATGTCTGCAAGTTGTCAAATACACTGGACAGTTCGCTAATTTCTACTTGCTCCCGTAACTCAATACGTTGTGTGGTTGCTGGATGCGGTTCCGGTCAGGTGTACGAGTAGGTCAGTCCAATCGATGAAAGTTAATGCTCATACGCTACCTAATATCTGATACAAGATGGCATTATACTTAGAAATCTCGTGGAAGTTTCGCAGAATAGGAACCATTTGATTATTTGAAATGGTTACTTCATACTTCTGGAGTCACAGCACCGGGTATATGTAATGGACTGACATTATATGGCATTTCACCACACCAAAGTTGGAATTGAGAAATATTTCATTTTACGTTAGCGAAAGGAAGGACGAGAGAAAAGATGAGAATGTATTTTTTTATATGAATTTCCAGTCATAGTTAATAAGAAATTCAAAATCTTTTAAGATAAATTTTTCATATTTTGAAAATTAAAACTTGCCAATAACATGTTAAAAATGCACAAAGAAGCATTTATTCATAAGAGGTAAGAAGAAAGAGTAATGTTCGTATGGATGAAAAAAAAAACCCTTGTCGGAGATTGAATCCCGGCTTCCCGGTTAGCGATCCAACGCTATAACACCTACACTACCTGGGCAACTGCGAGGTAACGAGTCTTTATTGTCCTGTCAGGAACTAGAGAACAACATTCAAAGTTGTTTGTTATGTATATCTTCCTCATGACCCCGCTACAAATATTTACATACATATAGTGTGAATATTGTCATAGTCTTAGTTCCCCTAAATTTGGCCTAGCCCTCCTCACGATTTTCGGCTGGCTAGAAGCCAATTCATCACTACCTTGAAGTTACCATTCGGTTAAACCACATTACATAGTGCTCTTCCGTAATACTTCTTTTGAATAGTAACGTATAGGAATTTGAAGCATTTACATTTATTTCAGCGCCTGGCGGAGGAATATTTATACTAAAGATTTAAATGGAGTTTTGATTGTTATCTGAACCTTATCAGTTTCACTTCGTGCGAAATACAAAATTCGTATATTTAATTTAAAGAGGGTCAAGTTTACTAGGTTTTTGACGCTCACTTCTTATGTTCTTGTATAAGTTTTTCACGTGCTCCTTTTACCTTGGACTTAATTTTTCCTCTTTGCCAAAAGAGGTCAGATCAGAGGTTTCGTTGATACACGCGAGATTTTCATTTGAGAAGGAGAGATAAGGGATCATGCCAGAAGTAAGAAATACCCAGAAGAAATTACTTAAAAAGAGAAACATTTCTAAACGTGGAAAATAAAAAAGGATTTGCCAAAAATGAGTGATTTTCCCTTTTATTTTGCTTTGTATAAAACAACCCGCTAGAGGTCAATTACTTGTAAATTGGTATACAACAAAGAATTTTTTTCTGTGATTTCTATCTTTTTTTGAAAGTTAGCTATTTTCACCTTGTGTGTTAAAACAATTTCATTGTGTTTTCTTGAATGGAATTTTTGCATGTTTTTAAATTAACAAAGGAATCAATTCTTTTATCTTCACATCGCAAAACTTTTTTTTTGTGTGTGTGGGGATTTAAACCTGCTTTGATCTTTGCTGTTAATTATTAATTGAGCTTCAAAGGAAAGAAATATTGATTGCAACTTTTAGACTAGCTTTATTATTCGTTTGTCATTTTACTTCCCGATTTACTGCAAACAATTACAGAATCTGCCTGATTGTGTATTTACAGTATTTGGCAAATTGGTTTTGGCACATAATGGAGTTCAATGTAGTTGATTTTCTAATTTGCTGAATAAAACTGCCATTTTCTTAAAAGATTTGAATTATTTCCAGAATAAAACTAGTTGAGAGTCTGTTTCTTGGTAGAAGTGGCTACATGAATACAAAATATTTCTGGCGTTTAGACATCTGTGACTCAGATCGAGTTGGGTAGAGAAAATGACTAGTCCAGGGTCTAATCTGAATCTACCATCCCGACATTTGCTTGGTGGCACCGAGGAAATAGCCTGAAAACCTCACTGCTGGTATTGGACCCAGAATCCCCCGAATGCGGAGCCATTGCTCGTACCATCTGAGTTACGGTCGCTTGTGTGTTTTTGATGATATCCATAAAAATAAAACTATTGCGAAACTTATACGTAATTTTTTTTCTAATAAGTCTCTGAAAATTTAATTTTGGAGTGGGCGGTACTTGAGTTGTATAGTTACAAAGCGAGTATACGCTGCCAAATTTTAACTTGAACTATTCACTTCAATTTTGCAAAGAGCACGTAAGGTCTATAAATTACGGCTCCGTCAGTTGATGAAAACTTAGGGCTTTTTAGATAGTTCATATTATTTTTTTTCGCTTGTGCTAATTTATTTTTACTCTGTATATGAAGAAAACTTATTGGAACAGTCCCTTGTTTGTTACAAATTGTGCAGTTAAGTAAATAGGCTTTGAAGGAGAGGAAAAAGATTAATTTTAATGCTTGTATTTTACTTTTCTTTTTTGTTACTCAAACTTTTTTTTTTCTATAGCAAGATGTAGACCGTTGTCGCTCTCCCATTTATGTCATCTAGTGTTTCTTATTTAAGATAGTGATATATATTTTCCTGGGAACGATCCCAGCAACATCTATCGCGAATGAGAGTTTTCCTTGGATTTTCCGCAGTCATACCAGGCAAATACTGGGATGATACGTTGAAACTAGACCGTGGTGACTTTTTTTTCCAACGTCATATCTCTTACTTATCCTATCCTCGCCTGAGCCGAAGCTTTTTAAAGGTTATAAATATATTCAAAGTTATTTAATTGGTTTACATTCTGATCGATTAGCGTTACATTAGGCCCATACCATCCCATTTATGGCTAAATCAGTATTCTATCCAATTGAGACAACGGATTTTTCAGTTATGCAGTTCATTGAAAAATAATTACTAAAATTCAAATTTCTACTCTGATCATTTATTAGTATTAGATCGGAGTTATTTAGCTTTCTTTCCTAGCTATCTTCAATCTTCTGAGCATATGAAGCAGATTTAATTTCGCGTTGTAAATATCTGATCCTTAAGAGGATAAAACGAAACCTCCGTATTCCCAGCTCCACAAGATTATCTGATATTTGTGAGAAAGGGAAACGCCTTCTTTTCGTACACCAAATCTTTTACGAGAAGAGAATATATTTAACCACTTCCACAACAAGAAGGGAACGCGGTCTGAGCCTTAGATGCCTAAGGGCCATAAATAAAATTCAAATTCAAGAAGGGAACTCTTCCAATGCTACCTGGGTTTATTGAACGCCAGCCAGCTTCTAAATGAAGGCTTGCCTTCCTGAGTACTTTCTCGTGATCCAGAAGCTCCACCCACCGCATTTTATATGAACCAATGAGATGGTTGTTCCGATCCAGCACGTGGTTACGCAGGATACGGGATGGGCAAAGGAGCAATCAGATCTTAGTACATTTTAATCTCGTCGGATCTTTTATTTCGCGTTACAAAGGGGGAGAGAAATGGTACGAAATTGCCAATATCATTGTTATTTCTGAAGATCTCAAGAGCTGTAGTGGTTAGTATTACATACGATCTCATTTTCCCCTTCTCTTCGACTTCAGAGTTACGATTTTGAGATAATAAACACGACTACTTTTATATGATAGTATTCCGAGAATTGAAAATCTTATTAAGATGGTATGTTATTAATAATGTGCACACGTTATATTTTTTAATCTGCTGCCTGTAAAATTATGAGAACATTCATATCTTAAGCGACGCAAACAAGATGATAATGTACTGGACAGTTAATTGAATTGTTTATTGATTTTTCCATGTATTTGTGTACGTGCAAATTGATCATTAAATGCAAACACGGTAGGGATTTTTTGATATTATGATGGGCGTTTGATACTTTTTGAGTCCACCTTGATTCTGGTTAGTATTTTTATAATAAGTTGGTGGTTTCTTTAAATACGTATACACTGGAGACTCGATTAACCGCATCCCGACTCAGTAAAACAGTAAAATTTAAATTTTAGCTGTTTGCAGATGCTACATTTGATTTATACTGTTAATTATGAATTAATTATTTCTTGTAATGTTCAGTAAAAATACAGTACAGTAAATATAATACACGTAATTTTTAATTTAAATTTAAATACAGTGTGAAGCGGTAGTCTTACGCGAAAATAATGAAAGACGAAAATACAATATTGTACAAATAAAAAAAAAAAAAATCTATTTTGAAATGCAGTAATATAGATTTTACATTCCGATTTTTCTAATTTCTATGTATAATATGTACGAACCTATTGAAATTGTACATACACAGTACTTACTGTATAACTTAAAACACACAAGTTTTTTTAGTTCTTTTTGAGTACAGTAAAGTGTACAGTACTGCATTTTACATTACAGTAGTAGGCCTATGTTTGATTTTTTGAAATTTCCTTAAAGTTGTTCTTTTAACATGTAGCACATTACTAAAACTACAGCATGTAAATCACTATGCTTCTGGTTTAGTCGAATTTTTCTTCAGCCGAATCACCCTTGGTCCCATCAAATTCGATTAAATGAGACTCTAGTGTAAATTAAAATGTTAACGTGCAGAACCCCTAGAGGTTTTTGTCTTCCATGAAGCCCACACGGTACGAGACGGGATCGAACAGAGGGACCCCATGCTTTAGTGGAGCACTCTACCTCTGAGCCACCGCAACCCATTTTCTGATTGTTTTGCAATAATTTAACTTGTATATATAACTTTTTGACAACCTTTAGTTTGCACTGACATAATAGCAACAGCTCTTACTCTCAAAGGAATACGCTATCCCGATTAGCAATTCTTCATGATTAAAGAAATTAGCGAGGCTGGCTTTTTTTATACTTTGTTGCACGTTATTGGTAATAAAGTACTTTAAACAACTATGAATACGTGTTTATATTGATGTAAACTATGGATGAAATTGCAACAAAATTTATAAGAAATTGGAACACTTCGGAATTTAGTTTGGCGGTTTCCGGTGGGGGCTCAAAATTATTTCGGTGTTGACCCAGCATCGTGAGGACAATTGGGGAGCTGCTGTGAATAAAAAACAGTGGCGATCACAGTGAGAGCTTCGGCTCTCCTCTCCCAGCCCGTCTGGTCAGCGTGGGAGCAGTAGACCAACTCCTCCCTTCGGGGAGAGGCCTCATCCACTAGTGGATTGAATATGGCTGTGATATATATATATATATATATATATATATAATCCCATGTGCTTTAGGCAAATTCTCACAAAATGGTATTATGTGTAATTCCTTCTTATTAAAATTACCTGTTGCAAGTGATGACATAGGATCTCTTCGATGTAACATCGTAAATTGAATGCAAATATTTACGTAAGTGCTTGCAAGTTGCAATGCTTAATTTCACTGTTTGAAACTACTCATATTTGAAACTTAAATTTAAAGCTTAATTATCAGACATTAAGAAATTAGGAATTGAAAACAAACGAGTTAAGCGTTAGTATGAATACTTTATAATTGATTTAGCATTATTTTCAGTTGCATTAGTCACTGAGAACCTTTTGTGCGCAACAGATGGCACTAGTGTGTGTGTGTGCACAAATTTGAGTGCCCTTGTTTCTATATTTTTTCGCTGCAAGTTCTTGACTGATTGGAACTGAAATTGTGTTGTTGATGATTTGCTGATGGTTTTCCAACCTTTGGGAATACGGTTCAACGCATTTTCAAAGATTCTTGTAAATAATTTTCAAGATAACTGTAGTTATATTGATATGAGATATGTGCGGACTGATACCTTACTACCTTACATTGTTTAACACGGCAAATTAACTCACGT
This sequence comes from Lepisma saccharinum, assembly GCA_022664845.1. Taxonomy (NCBI): domain Eukaryota; kingdom Metazoa; phylum Arthropoda; class Insecta; order Zygentoma; family Lepismatidae; genus Lepisma; species Lepisma saccharinum. Next base: position 20,385 of record JAGDQP010000271.1, read on the forward strand.
GCCACTGTGCCAGTATATAAATTATAATAATAAATCACAGCCATATTCAATCCACTACTGGATGAGACCTCTCCCCGAAGGGAGGAGTTGGTCTACTGCTCCCACGCTGACCAGACGGGTTGGGAGAGGAGAGCGGAAGCTCTCACTGTGATCGCCACTGTCCTTTTATTCACAGCAGCTTCCCAATTGTCCTCACCGAAATTTTTTAGCCCCCACCGGGAATCGAACCCGGGACCGCTCGCACTGAAGTCGAGCGCGCTACCGACTAGGCTACGCAGGAGCTCATATATATATATATATATATATATATATATATATATAGAGAGAGAGAGAGAGAGAGCTAGTTTTCTAGCAAACTATAAGCCCGATTTTGATGCTTAAAGTTGCATTTCAAAGCCATTTGCCATACTAATGGAAAAAAAAATCTGTAGGACCGCCCTGGGACACCATAGGGCGGTTTGAAAAAAAATCCCAATTTCACATTTCACTTACCACAGACCATGTAGACGGCCGAAGCTTGCGGAATCGTAATCTACGCTTCAATACCTTTCAAACGGTGTATCACACGTCAAATTCAATGAAGGGGTTCACCTTTTTAACTCAATCACAGAATTTTCAAAATTATAGAAAAGGACCTCCATCATTCTGTCTGTCTTTTTTGGTTAGCGCAAAGTGCTAGGTTTTGAGAGGTCATTTGCGGGCTCCAACAAGTTGGGGTAAATCGAAACTTATTTTGTTGATAGAAGTTACTGTTTTGGAGATACGGCGCAAAATCGGCCTTTTGTATGAAGACTGTGAACTTTTTTTTTAATAGGCAGCCTTACAAAATAAGTTATATTAGTATAAAAAAAACCTTCGGGGTAAAGGGAAGAGTGACGCAAAAATTATACTCACAAAAGAAGTTCTATCAATTTTAGGAGTTACTTTCTTTGTGTCAGTATGGCGGAAGGATACTAAATCTCCCAATTTTATTACAAAGGAAACACTTCCATCATAGTGACACAAAGTAACTCGTAAAATGGATATAACTTCTTTTGTGACTGACTAGAATCCTTGCGTCACTCTTGTCTTTATCCCAAAGAGTCTCTTGTCTTTTATACTGATTGTATGATATTTCTATATTATATCAATTGACAAAGATACTTGAATGTTGATTTGACTTCGATTTGGAGAATTTCCAGATTTTCGGAACGCCTGGCCGAACGGCAACCAGGATTACTTTGTTTCAAAGTTGGTTCCATAACATTTCAGGCTGAATGGCTTGCTTTTTATCTTCCTAACTGTGCTAGTTTGCTAAGTAAATCCGCTTACAATAGAGGGCAGCACTGCTTCCGTATATCCCCAGTGTATTTTTTTCGTTGTTCGAAATTGCAATCCTACTCCTACAAATTCAAGCCTAGCGAGTTCAAACTTTCAGAGAATCAAGTTCAAAACTATTTCAATAGTTCCATCCGTGTGGAGTTTTTTAATTTTATTTCTTGTTGATTGTTGGAAGAACTTCATTGTTATCAGTGGATATTCACAGCAACACTGAAGCTCTTTCGATAATGAACAAAAACGAAAATATAAAATCGTCACATAATTAACTCTTGTAATGGTTTTGAACTTTATTCTTGAACTCTCTAGGCTTCAATTTGTAGGGAAAGCATTGCAATTTCGTTAAAGATAGTGGTGTCATCTAACATTGGTTTACACTAACCTTTTTGGTATACATTTCACCTTACTGTATTTGTAGAGAAAATTGGGTAAAAGAAGTTACACACAGAATATAAAATCAATGTTTTTGTTTTTAATTCTGCGTGAGATACGTCTTGGCAAGCTTTGTTGCGGCATGGTAAAAATGATAATTTTGCAAACAGTTTTTGTGTCTGTTTTAATCATTTCGATATGCGTGTTACAGTAAAGCGAATAATAAACACTTTAAGAATAGAAGAACGGAAGATTTTGCTTTATTGAAATACAATTGTTGTAGATGTATCACGAAAATTATGCTAAGCGGATTTATTATTGTTGATTATGCTACTACATAAAAAAAAATGCGAATTTTCAATCCGAGCGCTTGACAATCTTGGGATTTAAAGTCCGTGACCTCTGAATAACTCAAATCAAAGTGTGTGTAATTGTGTATTTTTGTTTCAAAACCAAATTTTCACATTACATTTACGTATATTGTATTTGCATAATCCGTCAGAAAGTAATTTTTTCTCACATTTTCTGCTGTTACCAGCATTGTGTAGCTTCCGAAGTTCTGTTCAGTTCTCTTCCTCTGACAGCGTCATAGCTTTTGCGGACCTTACCCGCCGTTTGACAGGCGTAGAGCGCCTCTAGTGGGCCGGCTCTCACCCTAGCACTAATTTCAGTGTTACCACCTGCTTGCAAAACTCTCCGATTAGCTAGTAATGAGCATTCCGAAAGCATCAACTCGTATCTTTTCGTTTATATTCATTCATGACGTGGTACGTGAGCAGTTTTCAGTATGAATATGAAAGTGCTGTATTTGTTGTAAGTTTTTGACAAATAATTTGTTAGGAGGTGAGGAAAAAAATTGTCAAATTACGCTTTAATAAACATTCAGTATATCCCACTTACACATAAGCTCATTCTCACGCCCTTCGCTCGGCTCTCACTTTCAAAGTTTGCTGTTACATTTGGCCACCCTGGTGAGGTTGAACACCTGTGGCAAATAACTTCAAAGATAAGACAAATGATTAGAGAAAGCTAATACTAATTGTTATTTTTAAGAGAAAATATTTTTCTTTGTAGTTCGAATGTTGGTTAATACACGTTGTAATGTACCGGACTTTCTCCTTAAAGGCAGGTAGACAAAAGAGCAAACAAGGGGAACAGTGACGCCCTGTTGCCGAAAGGGGGCTTACCCAAAACTTCATATAACGTGGCAAAACCTACCTGGGAGACAATCCTTACGCCACAGGAGAGGACACAAAGCAAAAGAGAACCGCTGTCGGACCTGAAGACAAGGCGGGTACCTACCCCTCAGTGCCGTGCTTCAGCCTAGGACCATCGAAGACAAAACACGCACTAGTCTAGAACGACGAGGCATGCATCGAAGAACCCTGAAGAGAAGTGCCAAAAACGCAGAAAATTGGCAAAAAGCAGAAGACTTGAACATGATGAAAAAGGACCCCCCAAAAGGTGGGGGGGGACGCAGGCGAGAACATCCCTCAGGAAAGCAGAACACAAAACACTACTTTAGTGGCCCCTAACATGTACAAAGCTCAACGCAGCCGCGCACTAGTGAACTAATCACGAAATTTAGAAGAGCTCAACTGATTTGACTATTCCCTAATGTTTGCTGAAGCATCGAATCAAAATATCAAACTTAACTTCATCTCAAGTACTTTCCCATATACAGATGAAATAACACTTCGCGGACTCAAATAGCGAGAGGTTGGGAACCTTTACAATAATACCACAGTGATTGTAAACTACCTACTTCTTAATAAAACCGTTAACACACGGAATATCTGGTAAAATATTATTTATTCTTGCTTAAGAATAACAAACGCAATGCAAAAGACAGATCGCTGAATTACGAAAAAAAAAAGATAAAAGTTTTCTGAAGAGAATCTTTAGCACATCAAAACGTGTATTTAAAGATGCTGTTAATATCACATATCAGATGGTAAGTTAATTGTTTACAGAAACGCTCTGCCTGTGAGCAGAGACAAAATTTCACACACTTATATCTTCCAAAAAAAGGATTAGGTTAATTTCAATTTCCAAATATTGTAGACATTCTACACTTTATCCCAATTAAACAAAATTTCTACAATCACCGCAGTGTAAGATTTTCTTCCACGAAAAGATTAATTATGAGGGTTGGGGAGTAAGTCATGGCAACCCATTAGTATTTCGGCAATCGAAGGAGGTATAAAAAATGTGTTATATACAAATGAAACTGTAACTATAAAGGATATTTTGTTGGTAGGAATTATGAAAAAAAAAAGCAACCTGTGACATACACATGCTTTAATGCCCAAGTTACCAAAACTCGTCTCATTATGATAAACCCGCAAAACAATGTCCCACGCTGGCATCGATGTTACAAACACATGTCTGATTAGGGTAAACCCTCAAAATAATCTCCCGCCTTATCCACAGCACGCTGCCAGTGATGTGGGAGACGTCGAAAACCGTCGGCAGCACATTCTCTGAAACACGTCTGAACCGGGTGATTTGTTGACGAACAGCATTTTTAATGTCCAGGCGGGTCACAAATCGTCTAGCACGCAGTGGTTTCTTTACCTTTGGGATGAGGTCAAAATCACACTGTGACATCGATTGCAGCGTGCTGTGAAAAGTGCGGGATATTATTTTGAGAGTTTATCATAATGAGACGAGTTTTTGTAACATGTGCTATGTCTATGTCACAGGGTTGCTTGGGTTTTCTTTCATGATTCCTTCCAACAAAATATTCATTAAGGATACTCTTTCATTTGTATATAACACATTTTTTACGTACCCTTCGAATGTCGAAATATTAATGGGTTGTCATGACTTATTCCCCAATCCTCGTAAAATATAACTACTGGGCAGAAATTTAACTTTGATATTCCGAATTCGTTGTCAAATATTTCGTATGTTTTTTTCCATTCTTGAACTTAACCTAATCTCCAATTAGATGATACAGTCAGGATATACTATAAATTTCAGAACGAATTTGTATGAGCGGACTACGGTTTGCGAAAGCAACGAAGGAGTTTTGGACTTTGCTTGTAATCGAAATAAAACATTGCGAATCGTTTAATATGTCGTTTAACAAAAATGGACATACTGTAGAGATTTCGTGCAATTTAAACCACACCAATTTACGAAGTGAACGAACAAAGTGCTGAGTCGGAAAGGAACGTGCATTTGAAAAATAGCAAAAATTTTGTTATCACAAAATGCGAAAATTGGTAATTAAAAAGGGTGACGTTTCCTATATTTTCGATTTTTATATAACAAGTTTCTGAAAAAATACCCTTTTGATGACACTATAAGATGCTGTGGTAGTGTAGTACATTCTTAAGGAACAGAGTAAGTGCCGTACAAGGAAAACATTCTTGGAATCCTTTATTTTTCATGGTAATCATAGATACCTTCAATTTTATCTTTACCCAAACAATACTTTGTCAATTTTTAGTCAAGTATTTAGGATTAAAATGGTTCTCAACTAACTTTGTAGAAAAAGTTAGTTTACTTTCTTCGTCTCTTTTCCACTCTATTGATAATAAGAATGCCATTTTTAAATCAGTAGAACTTGGCATTACAAGATAATACTAGTTTTCTCTATCTCCAGCATGCTTCTAAGAACTAAAATAATTCGGAAAGCGAAATATGGAAGATACGAGTGTCAACAAAGAGGGAATGTTTTGAGATTTCAAAAATGTATTGAAGAAGATTGGAATTCTTAATATAAAATGTTTGAATTATAGCATTCTGTTAAAAATTTTCGAAAAGTTATTCCGTGATGTTCAAGAGAAACGTTAGTATTTGCAGCTATTGGCAGTAATCCTCGAAAAATCTGGAGTAATTTATTTTGCCTTAGTGCAAGTTTTCAGTTACGATGTGATCTGCGCACACGTGCAAATAGGAAAAGGTCTTATCATAACAACATGTCTAATACTGTTTAAGTGTTTGCTGCGCCAGCTTGATCGCTCATTTTCATAGAAATGGGAAATATTCTCAATGAATGTGGATTCCGATCTCTAATTGACAATACTGTTTGACTAACAGTTTAGTCGGTAAGGTGCTCGACATTTATTTTTAACTGAACAGCTCGTGTTCAAATCTCTCTCCAGCCTTTCTTCTAGTTGTCCGCGAAATATTTCATTTTGCGAGAGCGGACAGAGAGACCACTCTTTTAGAGCTAAATTTCATCGGAGAGAAGATGATAAATTTTCGCTCGAAAAAAGATGAGATCTATGGTAGTTCTTTCCGACCGATGGGAACGTAATCTTTTCAAATAATTTCCATCTATTTAAATAATATTTTCATCATATGAACATGAAAACGACGCAATAAAATGTTAAAATGTAAAAAGAATCAAAATGGAGCATTCGTGCATAAGTGGTAAGAAAGAAAAGTAACTTACTACTTATGAATGAAAAAGAGTAAAAACAATGAAACTTGACCGCGGTGAGATTTAAACCTACTATGTTCCAGTCAGCGATCTAACGCTTTATTCCTTGGGCTAGCCGGCTGACTGCGAGAGAACGCCTTCGGAAAGAATTTATGGCAGATGTCTGCCAAGGTAACCGCAGTTTCGAAAGTACTCCTTTCGTTTCGTCAGGTAGCTTGAAACAATTTGAAAGATTTCCTGCATAGGCCTAAATATTAGTCCTGAGTGACGTGCTGTGGTATGATTTGCCACTGACATTTTTTTAAAATCAAATGCGGTTAACCTCACAGTAGATTCCTCTTTCGATAACCTTCGCGGTAACAAATGGCGGATAACAAACTTAACTAGTACCCATAATGCATTGTAAACCACTGTAAAAAAGATGATAAATTGCTCTTTCAAATTTGAATAATAAATTACATCCGTGAAGCATCGGAATCCCATCTGAAAACAACCTTTTTAATTGGGTTGTTCTATATGTCTCAGTGTTCTTAGTGAGAAAATGTTGTGCCCTCTGCTGCACCGTTGAAGAGCTACTGAGTGTCAATTGAAAACGTAATCCTCAAGTGTGTTTTTGCTACCGGAAATGGATAGTAAGCCACTTCCGTGTTATCTTTCAATGTCCAGCCACTTGTGGTCTATCTGTATATGTAAGTGTGTATGTAAATATCAGGAGCTCCACAGGCTAAACCAGAAGTGGAACAGTGTCAACACTACCGAATATTTATTTGTTTATTTCTAATATCTCCATATACGACTCATAGTCTATTTTACATTGGAGATTAAGTACAACAAGGATGAACAGTGGGAAAGGAAATAGGACGGAAACGGACATGGCCTTCAAGTAAGGTATGATCCCCGCATTTGCCTGTTAGGATTTGGGAATACTTCAGTTAGGATGGCCTGCTCCAGGAATGGAACCCCAGACCTTCCGAAAGCGAAGCCATCGCTATAGCATTAAACCACCCACGGCCGCTAGGTGTTCCGTTTCATATCGGTTTTGGTTCGCAAAATGTTCATTATCGTTGACATGGATAGATTGTGTTTTCTTTTGAGAGAATGAAGTCAAAGTATGATGAAATCGAACCCTGAAGAACGCACGAGTTAGGTATTCTTAAGGTCGGCGCACCAAGCTTGTAAACATTGTTACCTTTTCTTTCCGTTTATTTTGATGATTAAAGATTACACTTAAATTAGAAAAATAAATGCATATGTATGAGTATATGTGCCTAAACTTAGTTTCTTTGTTTCAATAATCTTCCTCTTCATTGTGAGATGTTCCCCTTTCCCACTGTGCATGTGAAACAGATACAAAACAACTTAAATGAGTGAATGTTGGTGTGCATTTGAAGTGAGTCTAGCATTCATGTACTCTAATACAGGAAGGCGCGGTCACCTAACGGGCGTTTACACTTTGTATACGGGCATGTTTATTGTTCTCTGTATAATTTCTTAGGAAACATTGATTTTTGTGAGATGACAAGAAAGAAATGTAGCCCAAGAGAAGTTATTTCTTTTCATTCGCTTGGCAATAAAGACACTCTAAAATGAAGAGTAAAAAGAGCGAAGACTTATCCTTTGTACCCGAAAAAATACGATTTAGGAAAGAGTACAATGATGTGTCTCTGTCTCGGATACCGGGATCCAGATCCGAGTTTGAGTTATCCGGATCCAGGTCCGAGTTTCGGGTATCCGGATCCGTTTGACCATCCCTAGCTTGTACATGTCTTCCGGTTAGGGCCCAGTTTTCGCTGCTGTACTTGAGTGTTGGTATATAGATTGTTCTGTATGTTGTTAGCTTGGTCTTTGTGGATATTTCTTTTTTTCAATAAATCCTCTGTTTATCATTTGGTAGAGTTTACCTGTTTTCATGATTCTATCTTGTATTTCTTCTTCTTATCTTCCTTGGTTGTTTACGTTAACTCCTAGATGTTAAAAGTTTTCCACTTGTTCTAATGTTTCGTTATTCAGCTTGATTTTATGTTTCGGGTTTTTCTTGCTGATTACCATGGTTTTAGTTTTCTCCTGGCTTATCACCATATTTTTCTTCTTCCGTTCTGCATTTAGTAGTACATTTAAGTTATGTTGTAAGTCTGCCTCTGATTTAGCTATTGGTACGATATCATCTGCATAGAGTAATTCTGTTAGTTTTACCAATTTCATGTTCCAGTATCCTACGTGAAACTGTTTCATTTTGCTGTGACATTCCTTGAATACTTCATCCAGCGGTGTAACCAGACAAATTGTTTATTCAACCGAGGTTTAGGGCATAGTTCATCTGAAATCGTCTAATTTGGCTGCTCGACCCCTTTCAATAATAATTATTATTATATCACTTACATAAGGATAGTTCAAAAAGAATATTATTTAATTTTTATAATTACCAACCGATTGATTAATCGGGGTTATTTTTATATTAAGGTGTATACAAAAATTTGTGTTAGCAGATTTTTACGGAATATCTGTGGACTGATTTATCATAGGATATTCAAACAAAAACCATTCTTTCCAATAATATCTACTTGATAATTGTAGTCCTCTGCATGGAGAACATAAAACGTAATTGAACTGGTCAAATTGGCTTTCAAGTATGATTGTAAAGGCGCTTTTTCGCCCAAAAGAGGATTTAATATTAAAGTTGATTTCTTGTACACTGCATATCAAAGTATATTCAATGTATACAGAACATGAAGGCTTTTTATGAAATTTTGAAAGTGAAAAAACAAACAAAAACTTTTGAGTTTGAAGAATTACATATTTGCAAATTGTTGAATGATGCCCGTGCACGGTTTGGTAGGAACAATGAAGATCCTTCTCTGATGAAAGACCATATGAAAATCTAAATTTTCCACAATTTATACACTTATGTCGGGAGCAGCTATATTAGAAATTTCAACTTTGATATTTGAGTTTGAAGGAAGTAGCAGGTTTGCAAAGTGGAAGTGAATATTGCTCGTGCATATTTTATAGTAACTCGTATAAAGAATTGTTCTGAAAAGAAATATCCTGTATTACCATCAGAATTACGATTTTACGACTGTAATGTTGATTGAAATGCTTAAATATTAATATATGCATACAACTGTATAAGATTTTCAAACACACACAGAAAGGTGGCAATATTTTGCCAAAGGCTTGGTTGCATAATGGAATGAAAAAAACAGAGTGGAAATGCGGTGCAGCCATATTACCAACTGAACACTGGAAATATATAAAATAAACTCTCTTGTAAGGATATTTCAGGATCTGCTTTACGAATTCACATCTTTCTTGGTCATTTTGGTGGTAATATAACATTTACGAAAGCACGCACGAGCATCTCCACCCCAATTTGCAACTCTTTTCAAACTCAAATATCGAAGTTGAAATTTTTACCTTAGCTTCTCCTGACATAAGTGCTTAATGTACAAAAGTATAGACTTATATCCCACAAGAGATAAGAATCTCCAAAATTCATATCATAGCGCGCACGAGCATTATTCACTCCTGATTGCACCAAATTTATAGCTACCGTCAGATACAAATATCAAAGTTCACGTTTTTACCATAGTTTCTATTAACATAAATGGATAACGTGTGGAGAAATTAGATTTTTATATTTTGTTCCACCAGATATATTGTGCCTCCGATATGCATAAAATACGAATTTTTGGATTTTCGAAAATTCGTAAAAAAAAAAAATTGATGAAGGATATACCTTCAACGTACTTTGATGTTAATAGTGCACAAAAATAAACTTTGATATTCAATCTCTTTCAGGTGAAAAAGCGTATTGAAAACCGAAATTGTTTGTTTCAACAATAACATTTGGATACCACTTTTACAACTTTAATTGCTTTCTAGGTTTTTCATGCAGGGGACTAAAATTATCAAACGGAATTTAAAGGAAAGAATGTTTTTTGTTTGAATATCCTATGATAAACGAGTCCACATAAACTACGGACACAAATTTGTAAATATCTGCTAAGACAAATTTTGGCATATGCCGCAATATAAATGTGGCTGCCTTATATATATTTGAAAGGAGTTGAGCAGCCAAGCTCGACGATGTCACATGCACTGACCCACAGATATCGTGTACGAAGTGCCTGAAACTTAATATATCTAGTGTATTTTCCCCCATTTTCATTTGGGGGGGCACACACGCCATTTGGAGTGGCTCCCCCCCCCCCTGTGGTTACACCGCTGACTTCATCTATGAGAATTATAAACAAATACGGAGATAAAATATCTCCTTGTTTCACTCCAGCTCTGATTTCAAATTCTTCCGATTGATGGTTGCTGGTCCTTACCTAGTTTTGACACGATTTGTACCCACTTTGTATAGCTTTTAGAAAACTTTTTACATTTCTCTTTTCTAGCACATTCCACATCTCTTTCCATGGGACCCTATCGAATGCTTTTTGTAGATCCATAAAGCACAGGTGCCGTTTTATTGTTTTGCTGGTAATTTTTTTTAGGGTGAAGATATGGTCTTGTACGCTTCTCATTGGTCTGAATCTCGGTTGCGCTTCTTCTAGTTGTTCTATTTTCTTTAGTCTCCTCTCCAGAATTTTTAGGTGCCTCGGTGATTTTTGCATTCTCTATTGTCTCCTTTCTTAAAAATGGTATTGTTACTGATGTCTCCCATTCTTTCGGTACTGCTTTCTGTTTCCATATTTCGTTCAGTAAGTTTAAAAAAAGTTCTTCTCCAGCTTTTACCATGTATTTAAGCATTTCAGGTTTTACTCCTACTGTAGGTCCGCTGACCTTACGTAGTTTTATTCTTCTTAGTGCATGATTTAGTTCTTCCATTTCTGCTGTTTGTTTCATTTGTTCCATCAGTTTTGTTTGGTTCATCTAGGTTTTCCTCCTGTTCTCTGTCTTCCATTTGCGAGTCTGTTTGCAATAGGTCTTCGAAGTATTCTTTGATTTGGTTCTGAGTTTAATACCTGACAAAACAATTTTGTTTTCTTGTACTGTTTTCTTCCATACTCTCCTCAAATGTTTCCCATGCCTTTTACTTAGCCGTGATGTTACCGTGATTTTAGCTTTGTCTTTCTGTTTTCTATACTCTTCGAAAGTCTCCAGATCTTTCTTTGTTAGGTATTGTTTCCATAACTCTTTCTTCTTCTTAACTTCTCTTTTTACTTGTTCTGTCCATCATGGAGTTCTTTTCTTATTGCTACCTAGTTTCATTGTTCCGCAGGTTTTTTCTGCTGCTTGTAATAGGATGTTTTTTAATTCAATCCATAGCGAGTTTGTTTGTTTCTTCTTTTCTCTGAATTCGCCTACTTTCTTCGATCTTTGTTGCAATCAAAAGATGATATTCCTCTCTTGTTTTTGTGTCTTTTAGTTTGTATATTTTTATTTGTTTTCTATTTCCTTCTTCTTGTATTTATTTCTTTTTCTTTTGCATATGTGTGTATCGTTGAATTACCCTTTCCATAATTAATAGTCTATGGTCGCTTCCTATCTCTGGTCCTCTCTTAACTTGGACGTCTCTTGTTTTCTTTATTGGTTGTCTTTCTATTATAAAGTAATCTATTATGTTTTTTTTCGTCGCGTGTTGGTTCTTGTCTTGTGTATTTATGGATGTCCTTGTGTGGGTGCTTTGTATTCGCCACTACCGTATCGTTTGTTAAGCAGAATTCTAAAATTCTGTTGCCATTATCATTTAAGGTGTCTTATCCATGTGGTCCTATGACCTGTCTCCATTCGTTTACGTTGTTACCCACTCTACCATTCAGGTCTCCTAATATTACGACTTCTTGTTTTATGTTATCTTTGATCTTATAGAGCGCCTCGAAGAAGTTCTCTTTGTTTTCTGCCGTGTTGTCGTCGTTTGGGCCGTATACTATTATTAATGTGACCTCGCAATCTTCCTGTTTGTTGTTCGCTTTCGTTTATGAATTCCCATCCTATTAAGTTGTCTTTCTTCTCCTTGTGGATCATTAGTGCTACTCTGCTCTGGCTCTCTCTACTTTCGGAACTCTGCTATATATGAGAATATGTCCTTCGTCCAGTTCTATTACTCCATTTCCTTTCTTCTTGCTTTCCGTTATGGCTAGGTACCTTACTTTGGTCTTCTTTATTTTATCTACCAGTTCTATTTCCTTCCCGTTCAGCCTTCAGGTTCCGATATTCATGTACCTTAATCGTCGTCAGTTTCCAGTCCTGTAAGTCGGTCCGGGCAACTCGGTTTCTTCTTTTAATCTTGTTTTCTTTCAGAAGTGAAGGGGGTGGCCTGCAACTTCCTAGCATGATGGAGGTACTGCCTCCTCTCTGCTTTCATGCTTGCGGGGAGATTTAAGATGTTTATCTCCATTGCTCATTGGTCGGGGACTGCTTATTCGTCGGTTCTTGCTAGAGCCCGCTTATTTCGCAGCTAGCCTTCATATCTGAAGGCCGTTCGGTTATCCGCCACGTTACTGACTCCCAACTGGGCTGGAGCTGCGCGCGTGGTATTTCAGGGACACCCTGTATAAATAAGTTGTTTTTTAATACTAAGACAATAAGGCCTTGTATCCATCTTAAATAAAGAAAAACAAAGCTTTCTGATAAGGTTGAATTCTTTGATAACAAAAATAACTTCAAACGTAATGGTTTCGGAAGTATACCACTTCCTTCCTCAGACTACACTCTACAACTAAATATAGAAAAATTACTTAATCAATAATGAAAGGAGTTTGTCTTTCCACCAATCAGGAGTCACTACTAATTAAAAATTCATTTCTGCCTCTAGCGCTCCCAGTTTAAAGTTTTTTGTGATCTGGTGGCTCATCAAATTTGACAGGTGAAAGGCAGGTACGTTCGCTCGGGTAGGGCAGAGCTAGGGGAAGAAAAATGAACTTTTAATTAGTAGTGACCCCTGATTGGTGGACATAAAAGACGATCTCCTTTCTTTATTGATTAAGTAATGTTTCTACATTCAGTTGTAGAGTGTAGTCTGAGGAAGGAAGTGGTATACTTCCGAAACCGTTACGTTTGAAGTTATTTTTGTTACTAAAGAATTCAGCCTTGTCAGAAAGCTGTGTTTTTCTTTATTTAAGTTTTTTTTTTTTCGAAATGCTATAAAAATATTTTATTAGTAAAACGAAAATAGGAAACAAGCTTTATATTCGGACGCTTCGTTCGTTCAAGTGGAAAATGTTCCCGGAAAATGCATGTATTGTCCATACTAGGGGTGCTCCGATTTTCGATATATTGATTCGATCTTTGAAAAAAATGTAGAAACTTCGATATTCGCTTCGATATAACGATATTGAAAAAATATCGAACTACGACATTCAATTTCAAGTTTCGAACAGCTCTAGTCCATACATGTAATGAATTAAATTGAATTTATTTTAAGGCCTTTAGGCAGCTATGCCTCAGGCCGTATGGATGTAGATGATGAGATGAATTGGTGGGAAAAAGAAAGTGGGAGGTAACGGAGGACCCCCGAGGAAACCTGCGAAGCCTCGACCACCACGAAGCCCACATGGCACAAGCAGGGATCGATCCGACGACCCCTAGCCCCAGAGGTGAGAGTTCTACCAATTGAACCACACCATATATGTAATGAAGAATATCGATTGAAAGGCTATAACAGTAGGGAAACAAGAAAAACGTTTTTATCGAGCACGAATAGAATTGAACTTGTTATTGCAATGCTATCTGGTGATGAAGACGCAATGGAAAAACGGAACGAAATATTCTAAGGCTAAGGTAAGACAAAATTAATGTGCAGTATACTGAGGAGAAAGCAGTATAAAGGCTAATGATGCAGTTTGTGTACAACTTTCTCCAAAACTTTTTGAAGTACTTCATACTTCTAAGTCTGTAGTCACTCAGCTTAGAGGCAATTGATTTCTTAGGTTCGAGTAAAATTAATATTTCCACGATGAGGGGGGCCGTATTTTATATAGCGACTAGTAACCACCACCATACCATCACTAGAGATACAGGAAAACTACTTCATCAGAAAAAAATGACCGTCATCAAGTGGTACTTTAGTAATTCAGAGAGAATCTATTCTCTTTTCTCAAAAAGAAATAATTCACCAATGTTGGGTCAAGTAAAAATCACTTTTTAAGTGCTTATTATCAACATGTTGCTACACTGCGTAACTTTTTGAAGTCCAAGTTAGTGTCAACTAGACATTTGATGAAATGCAATCAGAGTGAAGTTGTTGACTCTCTGTTTCAAGTAATTGAAATTTGTACCTATATTCACTTGAGTGTGTATGTATATTTGTGTATCTGTGCGCACAGTTCTTGTGAAAATATTAAGGTACTTAAAATGAATATTAACGTTAGGGATGTTGTAGGAGCACAAAGCAAAAACTTTTATTTACAGTGGTGTGGTATTACAAAACAAAAAAAGTAGATGAGCTGTTATCAAACCAAATTATTAAAAAATAAAAAATAAACTATTATTATGCAATGATGATACAGTTTACACAAGAGAAAATGTACTTGTGTTGTACTTGTCAGTCACACAAAATGAAGGTTTGGTTAGAGTAACCAAAATTGTGTTGCTCGTGAAGAAAATTTCTTCTCCTAATAATGTGAGTTTGTGGTCGGTTGAATGGGGAAAAGAGAAAAACTAGGCTTCACTAGCGAGCAGAATGGGGGGGATGGTTACGATGTTGCCATCTTTCTCCCCCATTCTCTCTACCCCTTAGCGCGCTAACTCACACTCAGCTAGACAGAGAAGAAAGCTTTCTCGGACGACTTAGGCCACTGAGGAAATAACATGGGGCAACAGTAACAGTGAGAAGGTGCATCGCGTATGAGCAAGTATCTAATGGAACGGCCTTTTTTATTAATAGACGGGCAAAAAAAAAAAAAAAAAAAAGAGCTCTGTTCTTTCCTTTTTACCAGTTTAGTAATCGGAAACTATGTTTTAGCATAGACCTCATAATAGACAGACATATCACGCTTCCCCATTTCTGGTTGCGCTAAAACTAATGGGATTTCAACAGGAGCACGTGATTTTGAATTCATCTGCTAGATAGTTCTGGCATAGACATCATACTCAATTATGAGGCCGATGCCAGAGCAACCTAGCGGATGAATTCAAAATCACGTGCTCCTTGTTTTTCTGTGCAGTGAGTCTCCATGTGGAAGGTGATCGGGGAGACCAAATACGTTTGAGAGCACTAAGTGAGAAGAATAAAACAAGTTGTCAGAATTTCTACACAGTGTGATTGAGAACTAGCTATCGTAAGTTGCTTACAATCGTCAGTTAAGGCTGCAGATCACCCCCGCCATCTTGGTACGCACTTTCCATTGATTAACATGGGAATTGTTTTACTCGTCTTATACTTTTCAGGAGTATAGTTTTAACTTCTGTTTTCGCCCAGTTTATCGTCATGTTCTCTTTTACTCATGCTACTTTATAGAAATGCAATATTTTACACAGGAACAGTATAATTTCCCGTTAACGTATTGTGGTTTATATAGCAAACTATTAATAATACATTATACTTATATATTTGGAGAAACTTCACAAACCAAAACTATACAAGAGTCAAAATAACCACCAAGACAAATTTTGTGAAAGAAGAACTTAAATATTCTACATCCGAGAGGCATAAAATGAGTAAAACAATTTATGTGTAAATCAATGGAAGGTGCGTACCAAGATGGCGGGGGTGATCTACAGCGTTAATTATAAGAGGTTCAGTTCCCGTTCAAAAGGGCTCAATGTACTTCGTTTTGGCATGGGGATGATCATTCAGTTATCAAAGCTGAATGACCGGCGTGAACGGAACTTGAAATTCACACAGCTTGTTCAGTACTTCTTCGAGGATTGTGAACGTAGGCACTAGACTATTGAGGCGGTCCTTCGGATGATAAAAGTATTTATTTACTACGGCATGTATTTTTGTATTCAGTACAATGAATTTTTAAAGTGATGATGTTAGGTGTTCTGCGTAAAGGCAGTTCTGTGATCCGAAGGTCTCCGTGCAAGATGAACCATTGACTGTCATTGCCTTCCATTTGATGAAGATGACGTCCTAATAAGGCGGGACGTACAGTATATCGTTGGCTCCGAATCATTTGTGTTCCCACCGGCAATCAAACCCTAGACCTAAAGATTATAAGGCAGCGAGCGTTAGCACTCACTCATAGAAGAAAAAAACATATATTCAATCGTTTTTATCGTGTGTGACCCAATATTACAACATGTAGTTATGGATATGTGTATTTTGTACATTTTTTGATATTTTGAATTTTTGTTCAAAAGCGAAAAGATTGTAATGGAGGAATCACCCGGAGGGAGCAGGTGGTCTACTTACTGGCCCCACGCTGACCAGACGTGTTGGGAGAGGAGAGCCGAAGCTCTCAACTGTGATCGCCACTGTCTTTTATTCACAGCTGCTTCCCAATTGTCCTTACGATGCTGGGTCAACACCGAATATATATAAAGTACTACCTCAGTTACCTTGAACTTACGGTATTTTTAAATATTGCGTTAATAATACATTTTCAACGGCTTCGTAAGACTCAGGACAGCCAAGTGACACGAAACTTGAAAATGGTCCTGATATCTTAAGTTTGGGTCGGTTATAAACGTAGTAATAATAGATATTAAAGAGTGAAAAGTATGTGACTGGACCGGGGATCGAACCCGGGACCTTTGAGACACAGGAAAGTCCAAGCACAACTAGGAGTTGTGATACTCTCCAGATGGTTTTGAGAGAGAACATCGGCAGCAAGAGTGAGGGGTGTGTGATTGGAAAGTGGTCGACTGGGTAGCGCAGTTGGTAGCGCATTGGGACGGTAACCCAAAGGTTCCGGGTTCGATCCCCGGTCCAGTCACACACTTTTCACTCTTTAATATCAATTGTACCTACAGAGGCTTGTACAGAAAAAATCGGAAGTTGCCTCCATTTCATCCTTGGGTAGTAATAATAGTTTGATTCGCTTTTGCGTTAATGCTAAGATTTAGTAATTTAAAAAAAAGTCACTATTCTGTATTGATGATTGTTTTAAGTAATACGAACTTGTGATTAGAACACTAGAGATATATATCACGCACAAAATTACAGCCATCAATACTACAGGCAGATTAAATAATGGGACTCCAGTCTGTAATTTATTATCAGTTCCAGTTACATGCTTTACAAGATAGCAGAAAACTTCTCTAACATGGCAGTCTTCTTATCGGCAAAGGTACGTGATTCGTGGTCCGCTCTTGGCCATTATGACTTCACTTTCCAGAGTTTCTTCGGTTTTATGAAACGAATTCCGTGATGGTACCTCAAATAGCACCTTGGCCACTGTCTTCCCCATTCCTGCCCCCAGGAAGAGTTGATCACCCGGGGTCAACTTACCTCAGACGTTCCGGACTTAGTTGTCAGTTCATCCTGTAATAGAAGATTAAAAATAATAATATCCGCGTTATGGAACAATAGATGGCAGTACTGTGTGAGGTTGCTTACATTTTGAATGGTGGATTAAAATAAATAGTAATATTAGAAATATTCAGGTTTCTCACGCTCATAGGAAAATATTGTCATGGAAACCAGTGATATGTGGTTGTTACTGCGACCCTCTGAGATATGCATGATAAATGCTTAGGACCCGGCCTGGCCAGATTTCGACCCGGTGACCAGGAAGGCAAAGCAGAATTTTAAGTTATTTCGTTTCATTTGAACAGTGTTTCTTTCAGGGGTGACCTGGACCTGAGGTGTTACACCCAGAGCACGATAAATAGGACTCCAAAAATTTGCGGTTCATTATAGTTTCCAGACCGGGTCGCCAGGTCACCTATGCTCGGGTCAGCGAAAGTATCCCGGTTTCAAGGTATTTGTTGATTTTTTATTTTTTTTTCTCAAACTGAGTGACATTAGTGATTTTCATTTGGCAGGTTGGCCAGTTCCTCAATCGGTCTATTTAACGTGAAATCAATATTGCATTTTATTCTTTGACCCATTGTAATACTCGTGACATAGTCTCACACGTGACACTGATTTCTGTTGCGTTATTCTCGTACATGCAGGTAACCTGTAACTGCCAGTCTGTACCATTATCCCATAAAAATAAATATGTTAGTACATTAAGCGACAGATCATATATCTTCGAAACTCGGTGAAGTGCAGTTCTAAGGATTTCTGTAAAGTTTAAGAGCAGGTGTTCGATTTTTTTAAAGCACTACCACTTCTATGAGCGTGAAGAGTTGTGTAAGAATGTGCAGACATTCGTTGCATGCCAGCAGGTCACGAATGTCTGAGTGACGCCTCGGCTTCGTTATCGTCTCTTCATTGTGCTCGCGGTTTGTTTTTTGCATGGTGCATCGTAACAATATATAGGGTCTTTAAGAATGAATGGTCATAATTTGGAAAATTAAATCGTTAAGAACGAATTGAAAGTTGCCGTGAATAGAAGGGGAGAAATGCATAGTTTAAGAAGTTAATGTGTGGAAATTATTGTTTGGAAAATTTTATGGACAAAGCTGTATTAATATCTCTTCAAGATAATTTCAAAAGTTTGAACCATGTTCAATAATCATAGGAGTGGCGCAAGGATTTCGGTTTTTTGACTCCCTGTAAATGTTGCATTTAAAATAATTATCTAGTGAAATATGGTTATACACTTCTTACACATTGACTGTTTTTGTACTTATTTAGTTAAGAAATGTGAATGCGTTTAATTATTTGCGGGGAAATAATTAAATTTGGAAACATTTTACAGTCAATATGTTTATGTGCCAATTTTCTCTCCCAGCGGTCTCCTATGCTGCATTAGTTTTTTTTTCCTGGATTTTTCCTCGGTCACACCAGGCAGTTGCCGAATGGTACCTACTAAACCCTGACCAACTACTGTCCAATAGCCTCCTTCGCGCCATATCTCGACCTAAGCCTGATGGCCATAAATCCATTCAAATTCAAAACCAGTTTTCTCAGCGTCAGCTCAGAGTTTCCAAGTTCGTTGTTCATTCTTTCAGTTCCGGATAATTTTTGAAAATATCGTCTAATGTATCCTCCCGCCACTCAGGAAAAATAGCTAAGAGCTGAGGAAAGTGTTTATTACTTTACAACACGTTGTAGCATTCTAAATACTATTAGCCGTAGCTTAGTGAAACTGCATGTTGTCCCCAGGCTGTCGAGTGGAGTGGAATGAACATCATACTGGAATAAGTTAGTACGAAAATGTTCATGGTTTCGACAGATCGTACAAATCATTTTTTGAAGTTGTTAACCAGAGCTTTGCGTTCAGGACCGGGCCGGCCGGAAAAGTGGGTGAGTGGGTTCGTCATCCACTTTTCAGCCGCATCAAATCAGGACGACCCGATTTTCCGTCTGGTTTGGATCGAACCAGAAAGTGTGGATGTAGAATCGGGCCGAGCTGGAATCGGGTTCAAATGAAGGGCTCAAATTTTTTACCACAAATTAAGACTACAAATTTTCCTTTAGTTTCTCTTATTCCGCTGATAACGGTGTAAAATATAAGTAACATTTACAGAAGTTTAATGTTATCTTTTAAAGTTAAGAATTTGCGTATCTCCCCTTTTTTTCGCAAATGATGGAGGACGCTTTTTGAATTGATACCCTGATTCTGTGAGCGGACATACTTAACAAGTCGAGAGCTGAAATTATATTAGTTTTGGTGACCCTGTCCAAAACTTGACTCAGTGACAGTCTCGACCCAAATTACCAGACTTTGACCCGAGATCCGATGATAGAATATTGACCTCATCTTGACCCGATTTGACGCGGTCTTCTTCCTTTGGTTTCATACAATCAATCTTATTACTGGTGAGATTTCTCGAGAAATGAGCTCGCGTATCTTAATTTATATGTACCATACAGCTATATACGAAAGAAAACATCTGTAAGAAAAATAGCAAGAGCTTTCATGACTTTATACTTACGTCTGAAAAGCCGGCCGAGCGTTCTGCAGCGGTAGACCATAGGCTCGAAGGTCCCGGGTTCGAGTCCCGGCATGGGTGTGATTTTTAACAGCTAAAGGCGAATCGTGACGGGCCGAAGTCCAAAGTTACTAGACTGGCCCATCTAAAATTAAAATTTACTAAAGTTTTATGTCTGAAAAACTGAAAATTTGTTTACTGTGAGGAAAATTTAATTTAAAGTGCATTATGTTCAATTAAATAATTTCTTTATTAGTGCTCCGAGCTCTGCTTTGAGCAAATTTTCTTTCGCTTCAGAGTTAATCGATAATGTACGTTTGAGGTTTTTTTTTACATAGATTATTTTTTACCCACAAAAAGTAAGTAAGACATATTGAGAACAGAGAATAATTCACGCTTAATCCATGGTTAATCCACCATAACTCAATTGAAGATTAAAAATAATATTAAACCATTAGGGAGAAAAATGACGAGTCTAGAGACAATGTAGTATGGAGTGTTGCAACACTGTCACACACCTCTCGCGCCGAGAGAGGTCTCTGAAGTAGAAGTCCAGAGAGAAGCGCATGAAGGAAAACAGCGCGGGGTAACGGACGGGGTATAGGTTTTGCCGTGTGGTACAGCTATCGAAACTAGAGAAGTACGGGTTTTCGAAAGCGCGCAGTGTTGGTTTGTCGGTGTTAGCGGATGGACACACTGTGGTACTCGTTAGAAGAAAAAGAGCAGTGTGTGTACGGTATTGGTGTCGTGGAGAAAGAATTTCGGATAGTGATCGGGAATGCCGTGTCAGGAAATACGTCATTGTTTCCTCAACTTTTTTGAAGAAACAAGAAAAAAAGGATATTTGACACACAAAAAAAGAATGGGAAATTTATCATAAGTTAATATTTATTCGGTTGTTTTGAGGACGGAAAATGTGAATTTCGATGTATGCAGTAGCAATTCTATAATGCCCGTGGAATGATGGATGTGAATGGTCAAACCAACATTCATTATAAACCTGCTGTGATTTCAAACTCGCTGAGTTCGCTGAATTCCCGCCAAACGTGTACGGGAACAAGTCTTCTCCAAAACATCTGTCATGTGGACAGCTACCCGAGTACGGTATGACCTGTCCTCTTTCACTTGTAACCTTTAAATACTTTCCTTACGAAAGAACACCCTTTGGTACAGAGATATACCCTTTGTATCGAATCTCGTCTTCTTGAATAGAGAGATACTAAATAGCACAAATTTCCCCCATACACCCATTTTTACTTACACACACACACGAATACATATCTTCCTATCCATTTTCCATCCCAGAAGCCACAAATACATAAGGACACACTGATTCAGTTTTAATTTAAAGGGAAATCCATACAGACCAAGTTACACACGCATATACGACACAACTGGTACAATTAATTACATGTACATATAGTTAGTTCCCCCCCAGCAAAGGATTCAAGTGTTGGTCTTCAACAGAATATGAACAATAACATTACCGTGCAGTCATACAGCCAAAGTTGTTGGAATCACCGAAAAAAAAATCCAAATTCAACATCGTTATCCCTTCCAGAATCAACCTCGAAGGCCTATTACGAGTGTTAACGATAATAATATTGTGTTGTATATATATGTGGAACATTACATATGAGTCAGTGAAATTACTTGAGTACTGAAAAAAAGAAAAGCACAAACTATTGTCACAAAATTAGCAAAAGGAAGAAACGTTTGCGTTATCGATTGTGCGTATAATTAAGTGTGTCAGTGCGTCACTTCTTTTCTCGTGTTTAGAGAAGTTTATTATTATTTTGTAATTTCCACGTTCAGCGTAATTTGTCCTCCAGCAGTGTTTGTGGTGTTTTATCTTTACCTATTTCAAAAGAGCAGTTAATAATATAGTGTAATATTTTACGTTTACAATTCTCTATTTTTGTATTTATTTTTAAACGTCTCCAATAACGGGAAAAGGTATTGTATTTATCTCTCCGTTTTGTTCTTAAATTCATTATTATTATTATTTCTCCTCTCTTTTTACCTCTTTTCCATATTTAGGTGGTGCTGTGTTATAACCACCACCATGCAACGTTGCCACATCGTCCCTGGTGCCGCTCTTCGAACTGGATTTTTGCTGATTATCATCTGTTCGGTCGCTTTGGCAGCTGGTAAGTGTTGAAATTTTTATTTAGTACTAAAAATTTTAGTCACTTGTACTCTGTGGTCACCAGACGGCTGTATATTTCATTATTATGAAGAGGACGGAAGACGCGTCAGTTGTGTTTATATTTCTTCTTATTTCTGCAGTTGTCTGTAAAAACAAAACATCTATCAAGAGGTTCCTAATTTGAAAACCAAAATTGTTTGTTGCAATTTGCAAACCGTGACGATTTTCGTGCATTGAGGGTGGCGGAAACGGTACATTGTTTGAGTACCGAGAACTCGAGAAGGTTACCTTATCTTGATAAGACTAATACGCGTAATAGTGATGTGTTAATACTTCATTTTGTAACAAGAAGATTATCTCTGTTAGTTGTATAATTATCATTGGTCATTAAGTAATAAGTAAAGCTTTACAAGGACCGGGAGTGTGTAGTGCGGAGAGAAACATTAGCTAGTTTTACGACGTGCATGCCCGTGTAGGTTTTCTTTCTTTCATGCATTGTACTACCTTGAATTGTAACCTACGTTGATATTTCTGTACCTTGGAAATAAATTACACTATGTCACTTTCCCCAAAACTCGAGCTTAGTTTATAGATATGTTCGTGGAGATCTTTTCACATTTTATTGCGACATGGTGTTGTTATGAATTACCAGTTCTTCTACAAACGACAAAAGCATGCTCAGATGTACAAAACTATGTACTGAGATCGAATTTAGCAAGAAAGTGACATAGTGCAGTTCACCTCCGATTTATTTTGTTTAGCCCTTTATATATGATTATTATACTCGGTACAGAGCATGTGCAGTAATTAAAATTGAAATATGAAGATAGATTTTCGAAGTGAATGTGTTGAAAACTCTTCATAAATTAAATAAGTACATCTGTCGTGAATTGGGCGAGTACAATAGTCTGTGCTACACTTAACATAACCTTTCGTAGCTTAAAATTTCTTCATTTGAATGGACAGTTGGTTTGACAATAATTACGTGATAAAGGAGACACTATGCTCAAATCACTTATAGCTTATTCTATTAACAGCCATTTGTAACTGAAAGGATGTTAATAAATTGTTACTTGTAGCGCGGATGAAATGAACGGAAGTACTTCATTTCCAAGAGTGGTGCGGTAGTTTGCTGCGTTGCTCGTATCGGGAAGAACGTAGCTACGCCGAAATTCAGAATGGTTCCAGTTTATTTGCATGGGTTTTGATAACAATATTTGGAGTTACAGTATTCTTTGACGCCAATAATTTTATTCATAAATCGTGGCGAATTATAAAGCGAATTAAATATAATGTACAGAAATTCTCGTATGTCTATTAAGTGTTGTTATTAAACATTACAAAATATAGTGTAATGTTTTATACGAAAAAGAGGAACTATTTGAAATTCGACTACAATATTAATGATTCACCGTTGGTCCGAGTAGATTCTATTACGGATAGTGGTGTGTGACATTAAAACCCAACCTTTCGTTTGATATACACATTAACCGTATTATTAGTGAAGCTCACAGGAACCTCGGGTTTGTAATGAGATTAGGAAGCGATTTTTCAAATATTAATGTTCTAAAAAAATTATATACAGCGTATGTTCGGTCAAAGTTAGAATATGCTGCAGTAGTATGGCATGCTAATACAAAGAAGAACACTCGCCAAATAGAAATTATACAGTCTAAATTTGTTCGCTTTCTGACTCACAAAGAAACAGGAATATATCCTAAGTTCGAGAAGTACTTGGACCTAGCAAACAAATACACATTACAATCTCTGGAAAACAGAAGACTTAATTTTCTATTATCTTTCCTACACAGACTACTACATAGCAATATTAGCTCGGAAAGCTTATTGTCAGAGATAGGATTGCACGTCCCGCACAGAGTTACTCGACCTCGTGATGCAGTTTTCCATCTTCCGGCCCAAAGAACGAATGTATTAGATATATCGCCTATTAGGAGAATGTTCTCGTTATATAATTGTATTCTTAAAACGTGTCCTGATATAGATATATTTAATATAAAAATAAGTCAATTTGATTCGTATATAAGATAATGAATTGCTTTGACAGAATTTATCACTATGAATCTCCAAATATATAAATATGTGTGTTTGTAGAATATGACATGTATGTTGAACACCTCAACTAGGTATCCAACCTGTCGTGTCCAATAAATAAATAAATAAATAAATAAAATAAAATAAGTGTTCACCGGAAACTGATAACACATCACAGAAAAAATAAAACTGTTTGTGTTTGCGAAAAAGTTGTTAGAATAGGGCCGAAACAAAACTTTTATTCTGTCTTTGCAAAAGTTCTCTTAAACGAATTAAATTTCGAGCTCTGAAAGAAATATAACAACCCCTCCAGGAGAAATGAAACCGAGGTCCCAGTGTTTTGAAGTCTGAGGCGCGCTACGGCGCGACACTATCTCACCGAACTGTTTCGTTATAATTATATCGAAGACAAGTTTGAAACTTTAATAATTAAATTAATATTCCAAACAGAATATTATTGCTTGTCAATTACAGAATTTAGAACATCACTTAATAATTTTCGACTATTTTGTTGTGGTTAAAATCTTGCTTTATTTCTGAATATTTCATGTGCTTGGCACAAACGAATGAGTAACATAAAAATGAACGAAGCCTATTCTGATTTTAGAACGTATTTGTTCCCCTAGTTATTGATGTAACATACGAAGAAACGCTTTAATGCTATATTGATTATTGTTAATAAACGTACAGTAATATTGTATTTGTTTGCAGTTGTGATGTTGGAAATTTTCTGTTCTAAAAGTTTTCTTATATAAGCTGAAATCCACCTAAGCGCTGTGGCTTAATAGATAAGACGTCAAACTGCCGATTAGTCGACCCGTGCTTGAGTCTCCTCGGTACAACCGTATTTTTTTTTCTTCACTGGTGCCAGTCAGATTCATTTCAACGTACTTTTGTCTAAAGCAAATAAAACTATTTGATCATTCTGTTTCTGTGAACCGCAAGCAAGGATTTAAAGTGGAATTGGAAGCTGCATTTATATTTTGGTCTCGATTATTCAGTTCCGTAGCTTTAATTAGAAGATTATAAATACGTATATACATATATTGCTTTACCTGTTATATTGGAATATTATTCTTAATATTAATCGTGACGAGTTTTATTACCGTGCCACCTTTTTTATTACTTATCTTCTTATAGCCATCGTGAAATATGTACAAGCTCCCATTTTTCCCAGTGAAGCTGTAATTTAATATCTGATACATGAGTGCCAATTTGTAAAATACAAAACATTTTATTTTACCGCTTCGTTAAAATAAATTTAGATTACACTTCTTCGGTTTTGTACCTAAGATCTTCAATATAGCCTTGGTTGTATAATAATTCATGTTATATTAAATATAAGTTGCTAACAATTGTAATTAATCTGCAGATTAAGCGATTCAATATGTGTTTGGTAGCTATAGCAGCAAATCGTCGCATTTAGCAGTTGACTACCTGATGTGTGCCAGTTAATTGTTTAGCAGTTGTGAGAGGGGGGGGGGGAACTGATGGGCTTGGTATATTTCTGTCATTCAGCGTGAAGATTAAAATGCTTATTATGCAGTACACATTCTCACCTCGCTCTCGCTCATCCTTTCACATGAACGCGGGCATTGCCTGCGCGGGAAATCTTTGCGAACAGGGTTGCTATGTAACCAGTTTTATAGACGGTGGATGAGTGGTTAAGCTTTTAGCCTTGTAATCATGGTGTCTCGGGTTCGATTCCCGGTGGGTACACAAGTGGTTCGGATCCCACGTTAAACTGTAGGTCCCGTCCTTATGACGTTATGATCATCCCATGGAAGGCAATGACAAACCACCATGGGTTCACCTTGCCCAGGGATCTTCGGGTCAAAGACCTCCCTTCGGACAGAACACCTATCATCATCATAATCATCATTAATACAGTATCGAGTAAATAAAATGTATAACAGAAAATGAGTAAAAGAAATTTACTCTGTTTTCAAACTGATTTGCCGAGATTCCGATGTGTCCGGCCTACTTTAGTTTGTTTAGACTGTGTAATGTCTGCTTGTACAAAAATCAGAACAAATAGTTGTTTATTTATTCCGTAGGTATATGAGAAACGGGAATTTTCGACGTGAAACTACTACAATTTCTTAAAAAATGTGTATTAGTAATTATTCTTTTAAATGACAGTACATCTTCATAACAAAGAAATAACTTCTTGTTTATAACTCTATGAACAACATTGTAATATGATTCTAATCCAACAAGAAGATTAGCTAATGAATAATTCTAGCTACCGGCCTGTTGTAATTGATGAAAATACAGCCTATCTTCGTGATGTTTCCTGACAACACTGTTCTCTCTTTCGCTCGCGCTGATGTGAAACAGCTCATTTACTTCATTGTCTTGCTTGGCTTTCAGCGGGTAGCTCTCGCGAAAGTCTCGCCGCATTTCTAGCAGGGAAACGCGAGTGTTTTTTTTCGTCCGCAGCGAAACCCGCTCTCGCCTCGCGCTCGCGCTGATGTTGAAAGTCCAATTGCTCGCAATGTGTTTCTAAACCACGCGAGAGTTGTCCGCCCCGCTCTCGCGCATATGTGAAAGCGCCCTAAGAGCTGATACATGATTTGACTTGAATATTCCATATTTGCGACTTGTGTATGTGAAAGGTAAAAATGAATTAAATAAGAGCTGGATAAATAAATCTTTTCCGTTCATCGAGCGATAACGAATTGACATATGGCTTGCAGCCGTCTTAAAAATAAAAACAGAAAAAAAAACCCGCTAATGTGAGTTTCCTGACTTTCCTGATTCGTCCTATAGTCAACCAAGTACCGTCGTTTACACAATAGAACCAGTTTTTTAAATGACTAAATGTGGCATGGTAATCTAGAGAAACGAGAGGACTCTCCAATATATATAAAATACCGTGAGAATTGATACACTGTCTCTTGTCATCAGTTGTGAATAACGTTCTAAAGCTTCTAAGACTTGGACCTACAGTTTCTGTTTAAATAAGCTCCGAATCACTCCGTTCAGTGGTTCTTAAACCTCACTAGGAATCACTTGTATCCCCACTGGGAATTGAACTCATGACTCCTTGATTACGAGGCAGTGAGCATTACCGTTCGCCCACAGGGGACACGTTTCTTGTAAAGCAGAAATCCGAAAAAGTGACTTAAGTAATATTAAAACCAAACAAAATGACTGAAAAAAAAATCAATAGTGATCGATTAGTAAATCTTTGGAAGTATGGAAATTAAAGAAAAAAAAAAAGAAGAAAAGATACGGAAATTACATTGAAACCAGGAAAAATAATGGAAGTAATAATTTAGTCATTTTCGGGAATAACGGGCTCATAGATTATGGAACCTCGTTTCAGACAAAGCTTCAGTTAATAATGTCTAATGTACAGTATCTACTAATTGTAACGGGAAAACCTAAGAAAGTGACGGAAATATCTATTGTTAAAACGTGAGACAGTGACGAAAGGAAAGTATTATTTTTGAAAAGCATGGAACGGAATTCAAGAATAATTAGCAAAATTATCATGGTAAGGCGAAAATCAAGCTCCATATATCAAAAGAGCGAACTAATCAATGAAATTAAGATAGACTGGTTCAAGTGTTCGATGTTTCGAGAATAAACGTTAGAAAACATCTGAGTTTACCTTAAAAGAAATAGGACAACGAATGGAGCAAATGCAAGATTTGGTCTCTTTGAGTGCTAAAATTTTTACTTTTCATATTAGTTGTGTTAAAAGAAAGATAAGGGGACAAAATAAATATGTATTATGTATACCCCAATAACGAAACTATAAGACGAAGCTTACACAGTTCCATAATGGGGTCGCCGTGTCTCAGTGGTAGAGCGCTCACCTGTGGTGCTTTTGCTTGGAGTCCTCAGTTCGATCCCTGCTCATGCCATGTAGGTTTCGTGATGGACAAGAACCGTGTGCTTCGAGGTTCTTCCGTTTCCTCCCATTTCCTTCATTCCACTATTCTCTTATCATGCCTCTGACCGAAACCACCGTAAGTTAGAAATCAGTTCGAGAATCGAAAATAATTTGTAATAGGCTTTGTTGACATAATTCGCATTGAAAATGCGAGGAGACCGAAATGATTCAACTTTGAAAAACCAAAAGCGTTCTCCTTTTTTTAAAAAAAATCGCACGGTCTGAAATTGCATTCCAAATTGGGAACTTACAGGTTTGTTAACGCAACCTATTTTGTTGTTCACATTTGCGGAAGTTACCGTATTGTTCCGACTATAAGTCGACTTGTTTACGAAATAGACAAGCTCAAGATTACCATTCGACCTATATGTGAGATCGACTTATATTCGGGATCATCTTTGAAATTTTAATTTCCTTCAGTGCTTGGTATTGTAAGTGTTTTCCCGGAAGATGGCGTTGATATGCTTGATTTACACTGGACAGTAAGAAGCAAGGCTGGTGGTTCAGTTGTGGTCCTCGGTTCGATCCCGGCTCGTCTCATGCGGACTTGGTGGTGGACAAACACAGTATGTGTGGATTTTCTGGGGTTCTGTTTCCTCCACTTTCTTCATTACACTAATCCTCTCACCATCATCCGTTCGGCCTGAGCCACAGTTGCCTAAAGGTCTTAAATACAATTCAAATTCAATTTCAAAATAAAAAATAATATGTAATACACTTTGTTGTCATAATTCTCATTGAAGAAACGAGTAAGTGAATTGTTATTAACATTATGAACGAGCGGGTGAGCTTCTAAGGACGGGACCTACATTTTTTGGTATAATGAGATCCAAACCACTGCGTTTAGTGGGCCCCGGCGTGGTCTGAACCCATGACCACGCGCACAGAAAGTGATCGCTCTAACCTCTCATCCACCTCAAGGTCATTGAAAATATGAGGGGGACCGAATCTGGAATTCTATTCCAGATAGGGAACTTAACAGTTTTGTTAACGCAACCTATCCTGTTGTTCACAATTGGGGGATTTACTTGAATTATAAACTGCTTTGATGAAAACCGAAACAAATGCAGAAATATAAATCTTGTTGCTTCGACAAGAAATGGAGAATTTGAAAGTCAGATCTACAGTCATAAAATTTTCTCTAGTAGTCGTGAGTTTAGTTCTGTAAAATAACTGTTTAATGTTCCCGTCTTTTGTTGGAATATAGTCAATGGACATTTTACCAAGAGTCAATGATGATAAATTACTGAGTGAATGATATATTTGTGTTAGCAGCCTTTCCTACATTATTAATTAGAGCGCATTGATATAATAAGCCATTAGTAAATATGCAACAAGTAGTACGTCATGTTCTTGTATATTGATACACAGCTGGTCACGACAGGTAAAAAATTATTAATTTCCAATGTTGAAGAAGAAAAAAAAAACAATTATTCAGAGACGAGTGGGGAATATAATATTTTAGAAAATGAGGGAAATGATTCGATTAGGACGTTGCTGAAAAGTAATAATAGGAATAATATTTATATTTCAATTCTTGCCGCCTAAAATTGTTGTATTGTTTTCCAAAAGTTGGTTTTATCGTGCGTTGTGTTTGTTGTCCTTACGGGTGAATACATGGTCACTTCTTGTCTTCATGGTATGTACTTATCAGTATGTGCCGTAGAAAATATGTTATTGAATCACACTTTGTTGAAAACAATTACACGTTACAGAAAGATATCTGCCTTTCAGTTGGTTTTTTGTAGGTATGGAGGAATGTAGTTAGGTCTTTCCACAGCACACCCACACAATTTTGCATGAAATCTGTGTTCACATTCTTTGCATCAAGATACACTCCCTGAACCCTATCCACTCAACCCTTAGAAACATGAAACAGCAGAGGACAGTCGTTTTTATGTTCATGACTCGTCGTTTGGAAGTGGCTTTTAAACTTTTGTCGTTTACGTACTGTAATATAATATAATTATTTTATTGAATGTAATGGCGTTAGGTAATTTAAACCTTTTCGCATTATTTTACGTAAAATAATTAAAAATAAAACAGTACGTACTCCCCGAATGAGATTGTGAATCTTTCGGATATCTCCGGATATTTCGGTTTGGACATTCCTTTTTAATTTAATGACTCCTATATTATCTCGCCGGCCGAGCGGTCTGCGGTGGTAGGCCACCGGCTTCTAGGTCCCGGGTTCGAGTCCCGGCAGGGGCATAGGTGTGGATTTTAACAGCTAAAGGCGAATCGTGACGGGCCGAAGTCCAAAGTTACTAGACTGACCCATCTAAAAATAAAGTTTAACTTATATTATCTCGTTTCATTCACCTATTCAGGAACACCCAACAAATGTTTCTCATCAGCCTGTGTGCAGTGTTTAACTTGTCCCTTGCTCGTTATGAGAAGATGATAGTTGTAGTAGCTTGTAACGTTCTCTTTGGTGGGATTCATAAAAAAATATATAACTTTTTCCTTGTCAAGAAGGAAATGAAAACGAGATGTAGGTAGAATTAATATTGAAGTTTGTGTGTGTATTTTTGTAATACAAAAGATGCGAAGGTTATTCAGTAATTACGTTTCGCAGATCTGGCATATTGACAAACTATTGATTAATAAAATCTTTTCAATGCTTCATAGTTACATCTTATTTTCCTAATGCTCACAGACAGTATTAAGTCTTTCATTTGAACGTTGTATGAATTTTTGGGGAATGTTTTTCATAGCTGACTGGGCTTTGAAGTGTCGAATTGCTTTTCTTTTTCTCAGCTTTGGTCATCGTAAATTTTCTTTCGTTTCTTAACTGTACAGACTGTACGACGAAATTTTCTTCTATTTTTTTTTTGCATATTAAGATAAA
Source organism: Lepisma saccharinum (assembly GCA_022664845.1). NCBI lineage: Eukaryota > Metazoa > Arthropoda > Insecta > Zygentoma > Lepismatidae > Lepisma > Lepisma saccharinum. The sequence goes on from JAGDQP010000271.1 coordinate 51,307, forward strand.
CACTAAAAGCTTTTCGAGCTGGGAGTGGTTTTAATAATGAAAATGTAGATACTCGATAGAGATTAATCAGAGTGTTCCTATTGGTCAAACGATTGTCACTAAAATCGCATGGTTTTTCTAACACAGAAAATTCAGTTTGTGGCAAATAATGTGCCCAATCATGACGAACAATGAGTTTTATTTCTCTGTTTGACTCTAACACGGGTCCGCGTGTCATGTTTTCATGTATCGACCAATATGGTGACAGAGAGTTCGGTATTACGTGTACTGTTTTATTTCGCCGTTGCTTCGTAGATCGTGTATGTGAATTGTATTGTTGGATGGAAAAGAGATCTCAGGTTACTCAGGCTCTTTTATAGTAAAGTGTTTTCTTTTTTTTGTATTTAGGATGTGAAATACGCGCTTGAGAAATGACAGCACTATAACATTAATATTGGCACTTCTACACCCGTCTTCTTTACATACACACTCATACTATCAATATGACAAGAACTTGGGCATTTATTGCAAGAACCTGAAGGAGAAAAGTAGAGTCCTAACTAGACCAGACTGTGACAAGATCATGAGTAAAAGTGTTGAGAATGTTAATGGGAAAGGGTTACTGAAAAGTTTCAGCTCAACCTTGAATCCATTTTTTTTTAAAGGAAACCCAGGTCATTCATCACATTACAGAATTATTATAAAGAAATGTACGCTATATGGAGAAAAGAGGAGCTTCCAAAGGAATGGAAAATGTCAATAATACACAGTAAAAAATAGCTGTGTTAATTCAACACAATGCGGTGTCCCAGCGTGACTACCACTTTTGTGTGTTAAATCAACACAACACACGGTGTTGATTTCGATACTGTGAGAAAAAAAGTTACGGCCGCAACTAGATTTGAACATGGGTTGCTCAGTTAGAAGTCGAGCGTCTTACCGACTTCGCTAAATCATCAGGTGGAAAAAACACTAGACTGAAACAATCTAGAGGATAAAAAAAATGTTTGCTGAACCCCAAACACACACAAAGTTACTCTAACGACTCATGCCATGAGTTAATCACTTTTCCATTGCCAATTAGGAATCACAATCCCCATTTATTGAGAATATGTTCCATTTCTATGAAAGCAAGCGCAGCATATGACATGTTGTTACGATAAGCAGTAATGCCGCTCAAGTGTTTGGCTGTCGCCATCTTGCTTGTTTTTATAGAAATAGAATAATCTCAATGAATGGGAATTCTGGTCCTCAATTGACAAATAGGAAGTGATTAAACAATGGGATAAGTCGTGCAAGTATCGTAGTTCGTTTTGGGGATTCAGCAATGTATGTTTGATCCCTTACATTGTTTAAATCTATAGTGTAGTCGTTTAATTCAAATGTTATTCACTAAATGTCGTTTGCATCTAGCACCTTTACTGTCTGACGATTTAGCCAAGTCGTTAAGACGCTCGACTTCTAACTGAGCAACACATGTTCAAATCTCACTACCGCCGTAACTTGTTTTTTTACAGTACCGAAATCAACACCGTGTGTTGTGTTGATTTAACACACAAAAGTGGTAGTCACGCTGGGATACCGCATTGTGTTGAATTAACACAACTATTTTTTGCAGTGTAGTTCCGTTTTGTAAGAAAGGCGATAAATCGGACTGTAATAATTATCGCGGAATCTCGTTATTCCCAACATGTTACAAAGTATTGAGTAATATACTGCTAACTCGCCTAAGAGTATAGGTAGATGAAATAATTGGAGGTCAGCAATGTGGATTTGGAAGAAATAGATCCACTTCGGACCAGATTTTCGCCTTGAGACAAAGCTTGGAGAAGAAATGGGTATACAATGGGACTGTTCACCAGCTCTTCATTGATTTTAAGAAAGTTTATGATTCTATTAAAACGGAAAAGCTATACAGTATCCTGGTACAATTTGGAATTTGAAGAAACTAGCTTAACTTGTCAGGCTGTATCTCAGCGCCCCCATGAACAAAGTACGGGTAGATAATAATATGTCAAATAGTTTCAAGATTCGCAACGGATTGAAACTAGGTGATGTCTTGTCACCACTACTGTTTTTAACTTTGCTTTAGATTTTAGAATATGCGATTTTAAAAATAAAATAGGACGAAAAAGAACTAATGTTGAATGGCTCGAATCATCTGTTCGTGTACGTGGATGATGTAGATTTAATAGGGTACGATATAGATGCATTACAGAACAACACCAATGTCTTAGCAGAGGCGTGCGATGAGATAGGTCTACAGGTAAACATAGAGAAAACAAAATACATGATAAGCCGAAACACAGGGAATAACGGAAATAGGTACATAACAATTAAGAATGAGAACACGGAGAAAGTAAACAAATTTAAATACTTAGGAGCATACGTAACAAGCAAAAACGAGGTAACGGAAGAAATAATAAGTCACTTAGTATCGGGGAACGCATGTTTCTATTAAGTCCAGAAATTCCTAACTTCGCGATTAATATCAAGGAAGTTGAAATTGAGAATATACAGAACGATTATTCTGCCGGTGATACTTTACGGTTGCGAAAGTTGGAGTACGACCCTAGCAGTTGAACATAAATTACGTGTATTTGAAAATAAGGTTTTGAGAAAGATATACGGGACGAGATGACTGGAGAGTGGAAGAGACTGCATAATGAAGAACTCCACGGACTGTACGATTCACCAGATATCGTAAAAACAATGAAATCGCGACGACTAAGGTGGGCAGGCCATGTAGCTCGGATGGGGGAAAACGAACATTATATTCTATCCTGGTTGGAAGGCCGAGACGTCGTTGGGAGAATTAGAAGAGATCTTCGAGAAGTACAGGTGTTCGTGATGAAAATTGGCTTCATATTGCCCGGGATAGAATCCAATGGTGAACGTTTGTTACTGTGGCGATGAACTTGCGAGTTCCATAAGCCATAGAGTGAGTGAGTTAGTTCCTTTACATTACGATATTGCATACTTATAGTGTGCCCAAAGGCCATTTATTTCGTATAAATAAATCTTACGTTTTCCAAATTTATTGAAAGGCCATGAGTGACCCAATTTTGAAACAACAATAATTCGAAATTAATCCCTTCAGCATTGTTACAAACTTTCGGCTCTTAACTGTACAAGAACTGATTGAAAAGCAATCCAAAGAGAATATAAGTGTACAAGAAGAGTTTAAAACTCGCGAGTTTTTCTGCTACAGATGTTACGCAAAATGGAGGCAATACTTTTGGAGTTATCTGTCGGCGAAAAATTTAATACAATCTCTCTCTCAAGACTTTTGCAAGGATTGGTAAGATTGCTATAGGCCTGCGGTTGGTAACTTTGTCGTCTGCCGTTTGTTTATGTATAGAACAAAGTAAAGCAGATTTCCATTTATTAGGGAAAATGCATGTTTTTAGTGAAAAGCTGGACGCAATCTTTAGGGGATATTTAAATATATCAATACATCCTTTGACTATATAATAAAAGGGTATGCCATCAGATCCAACTGTCGTTTTGGATTTTACATTCTTGAAAGCCTTTTCTATTTCATTCAAATGCATTTAGTTAACAGATAGTATTCCAAATTCTTCGTAAACCGTAGAATTGTTGTCAAGATTACTGAACGGTTGAGAAGAGGACACAAATACTGATTGGAGCTGCTGTACAAAATGTATTATAGCTATTTCATCATTGTTACACAAATCCTGACCTTCAAATTTTAATATATTTGGGGGAAGATGTTTGTTTTATTTAAATAAATTTCCACAGATAACCTGGATCATTATTGATATATTCAGAATTTGATATAAAGGTCTTATAGGCTATTTTTATGTCTTTCTTGACTTTCCTACACAATCGAACAAATTCCTGATAGTTGGGTTTTGAATTTTCAATTTATGATAAATTGTTTTAACCTTGAGTTTCCTAATAATGTCTTTAGTAAACCAGCACGGATACTTTGGGGCAGTTTTATTTTCCTTCAGGGAACACATTTGACAAATATTTCATGTCATTAACATTATTATACTCCTTTAAGCATTCCAAATCAACTTCCAGTATACTTTAAGGTAGGTTTAATGTAATTCATGACATGGTTTCTTTTTACGCCAGTAAATCGTAGAAAAACTGTCGCTTTATTCCCCCCCCCTCCCCTCTAAAATCACAACATGGGCGCCCTTGCCAAGTACGCATATTAATTGTTACTTTGTTTTAATTTGATTAACTTAAATGATATGGTGATAACATCAGTGACTTTTATTCCCTCTCTCTCGTGTATGACTGGGTTTCTCTTCAATGATATACTCCGTTACACATCTTCGTAGTTAATTTTCGATCATGTTCAAAGGAATTTATGGATACATATAAGCTATGTGGATCCGTAATAACGTCCTTGTTTGCTTCAATATTTGCCATTCATTCAGTTATATCTCTGTTGTGCCATTTATAAGAAGATACCCGTACAACAATAGTAGTGAGTGAACAAGGGGAGGACAAACATGGTTGATGTATGGACTCCTTTTTGTTGCATATACACACGCATGCGTATGTATGTATGTGTGAGTGCGTGTGTGGAATAACATTAAAGGTTCGGATACTAATTTCGAGAACAGTGCTGTGAACAGAGAACTAACAACGTGTATACACGGTTGAACTGCACCGAGACATGTTGCTACATACAGTCACCTGCTATAAATCACACGAGCATAACATACAACAGAAACCAGTAGAATCATGTTGTGTAGGTGGAAATTTTGTCAAATCTTGCGTTTCTGTAACATATGCAGGCTTCAGCAGCTGACGCCGTATTTTTATTTTCAGATATCAAAAACTTAAAGAGCGTATCTATTGAAAGGTTTAACTATTTCAGGGACTGTAATATTCAAATTTGTGCATCGGAAATTCGCTGAAAATTTGTGTTTAAATCATTTATTTTCTTTCTCTATGTATTATAATGCTTCATCATTGTTTTGTTCCTAGATTTTCAGTTAGGTTTCAGTTATTACAGTGGACGGCGTATTAGTTTTGTCAATGTCATCCACTCACAGATAACGAAAGATTTGTCGTCAAACGATATAAGTTGTTTTCCACGTATTAGATATGTTTTTGGGTATTCCAAAATATTGTACAAGAATCAGAATATATATATCTTGAATGTGTAAAATAGGTGCACATTATGTTCTTTCGTAAGAAATAAATGTTCCGTGTGTTAACAGCCAAATTTTATGTGAAATAGAACTTCGCAGGATACACCACAAAGATATTTTCGTCACCGCTGCCTAGTGTGGACGAACCTCGGAACGTTAAAAGAAATGTGTATTTGCATAAAAAAAAGGTCGGTCTATAAGTGATGTTAGGGTGCACTTCCAAAAATTTCTGACATGTTCCTGGAGAAAGTTAAGCAACTGTGGTTGCCTAAAAAATTCCTGTAACTAGGCTAATAAAAAACAGCCACATCGTAGGTTTCAGGAAAATAATAGAAGCTTCAAGCGAGATATGAACAAGGGTTCTTTAAATAGAAGTCCGGCGTCTTAATCACTGGACTGGATCGCAGCTGAAGAAATCAGTACATCAAAACAGCACAGGTCAGAAATACGTTGTCCGAACCCCAAAAACATAGTTACTTCCACGGCTTAATAACTTCTAATAACTTTGTATATTTGTCAAGCAGGGATCGCAATCCTTATTCACTGAGAGAATATTTTCCATTTCTTTAAAATACATGATTAAAATGGAGGCAGCAAACACTTGATAAGAATTTCACGTTTGATTACGATAATAAACGGTTTTCTCTTTCTGCGCATGTGCAAAAATCACGCTGGAAGGGGGAAATGAGAACTTCAACCATTCAGAATAAATCTCTCGGTGTTGTTGATTGAAACCTCTCAGACACATCAGAAACATTGCAAATACTTACATGTATCTGACATTTTACTAGATATATCAAACAACGTTTCCATTTATTTTTTTTACAGTGTGGCCAATAAAGGAAAAAAATAGTAGAAAGCTGGAAGAGATATTTTCTTCGTAAAAGTGTCCTGAACAACATGTTAGTTTTTTCACTCCTGTGTCACGTCGGATTTCGCCTCCATATTTACAAAATGGCGTCCAAAATTTAGTTTTTCTTGTAAATATGTCTCTTGAACATCATTTTACAACAAAATGGCTTCTTACAACATTTTATCACAAAATTCTTGTCGAGGAAGGTGCTTTCTATTTTTCTTCTACGATGCACCGTTTAGGCGCTAGAGATACGAGTAATGCCGCAATTTGTCCCTACGTCATTTTGAATCATCAAAAAAAGTTAACGGATCTTTTGTTTTGTACTGGTTTCGCTTCTATGAAATTGGAATTAACATATTTCTTCTTTGCTACATATAAACTAGCAGATTTCATCAACAGACAAATGTTTAATCTCTGAGGTCTTCGATAGTGTTGCTGTGAAGTTATAGAAACAGCACTCTATTAAACTTTTCCATTTAATACTTTCTTCCATATATGTTTTTATGCTTAATTTTGGTTTACACAGATCTTTTGTGAAATATTTTCCTAATGATGGGTTCTTCAGTGCATACTGTCTTGAAATAAAAATAATCTGAAATTAATCGTAGTAGGGCAAGCACATGTAGCTGTAATGAAATAATCTGTTTGCTGCAAATGAAAAATAAACAAAGACATTAAAACTTGAAATTAAGAGAATACACACATTCATGAATACTCTTTATATACACGGAAAGGAAATTATCTAGCCTGTTAGATAGAGAAATGTTGAACAAGATGCCATAGTGACTAATTCACGAACAATTTCTAGTGTGTAATCAAACTCACTGTAAGAGAAAAAAACACAACAATGAAATGTACATAAATCGTCTATTATGCAATGCAGTCCTCATTGTTGCTCATATACACAGGGGGGTCCAGAAAGTCTGTCTATACCCCTACATCTCCGGGACGAATGGAAACATGAGAAACTGCCGAAACACGCAATCATTTTTACAAGCTAATATTTTTGACTGAAAAATTCTATATCTTGATACAAGCACACATTTACTTACGAGCAACTAAAAAATTTCACACTGGGATCAGGTCGGGCAGTATACGATTTGAAAGGGCTTGATCAGAGAAAAAAATTGGAGTAGCTACGGGATTGATATGTTCCTTCTGTTCAAAATGGCGAGAGGTCAGAAGTTCGAAAATTATCTCATATCGCAGTTTTGTTTTGGAAATACAGAGGATAGGGACAGACTTGATGAAAAGGATGACATATCAGGTTTCTCGTGGGGATCCTGGATATTTGCTGGGCCTAATGTCTAAAAGTAATAATGACAGTCAGTACATAATAACTTTGCTAGAGAAGTGTTTTACCACCTTGTACGCACTAAATTATATGAGCGGAAAAAGGGACCACTCCTTTGTAGCTTGGAATTTTCAATCGGAAAGAGTGGTTTGGAACGAAACGGTCTCGTTTTGGATGGAAAATGTGCTCTTTCTAGATGGAATACCTATGCATTTGGATGTAATTTATTCTTACTTGAAAGAGCGATTTTTTTATCTTTTTATCATGCCTTGAGGAATATATCATTATAGGCAAAAATATTGTCCCGAACTTGGTTCGAACCCAGGGCCTCTCGATTAGAAGCCACTGAGCCACTCTACCACTGAGCTAACATGAACATACTTACCAAGCTCCTTCTGAGAGGACTTCCTGTGAAGAAACGTGACTTAATTTTCGGTGTCCAAGACATCCATATACGTTGCAAATGCTGCTGTTTTGTCTCGCCGTTGTCTTGTTTATTGTACTGTGAAAGCGAAAAATATGTTTGCTGTCTTTGCTTTCATTGGAGATGTTCTTTTACGTATGGAAACATAGGAGACAAAACCATCACGTGCTCAGATGTATGGATAGTTTGGAAATACTGTATCATTACGTATTTCAATGAATGTTACATTTTTCTGCACTTAATAACATTTCATCATATCTTATTGCACTTAAAAGAAAAAAAACACATTTGCATATATATATATATAGTGTTCGAAGTGGGAGAGAAACAGAGACGGTATGTTTTCCTAATACTTGCCTCGACATATCAAAAAGTGATATATAACAACACGCATACCGTGTGTTTCAGTGACGGTATGCTTTTAGCTCTCAAAAACAAGAGCTGGTATGCCATACCAGTGCATACCGCCTCACTTCGACCACTATATATATATATTCAATTGCGAAGTTTCACTGTACTTTCGAGGGCTGGAATCTGGCATCTTTGGTTTACTGTTTCCGAAGACACCCGAAGTTGGACTTATTGGAATAGGCTGTACAAGAAATCTTTATACGTTGTTCTCAAGTACGTACCTGATGAATGGAAAGAAACAATTTCGAAGGCGTATTATCGCTGTTGGACGACTAAATAAATCTCCCCAAGCTTTTTTTTTTTATTACTTTTTTTCATTCATAAGTACATTACCATGCTCTCTTTTGCATCTTTTTACGTTTTCTACATTTTATTGCGTTATTTTCGTGTTCAAAAGATGGAGATTCACTTTATTTGAACAGATGAAGAGATTCACCTAAAAAACATTTGTACGTTCTCATCGAAATGGACTACCATAGATGCAATCTTTTTTTCGAGCGAAAATTTATCATCTTTTCTCCGCTGAAAGTTCACTCTAAAAGTGTGGTCCCTCTTTCCGTTCAACTCTTACAGTATGAGCAAAAATAGTCAGGAAATACTCATTTTCAAACTTTGACCTTCCAAAATTTTAAATAGAGGTCGGAGTTTGTCCAACATTATTCTTTTATCAGGACCTTTCAAATTATATATTATTTACTCCACCTGCTTTCCAATTTGAAATGATTTCAGTTGCCTCTCCTAACAGCCTTAGCGGGTGGCAAAGGTGGATTTTTTTATTTTTTTTGTAAAATGTTAGCTCCTCAAAATAAAGAATACGTGGTTTAGCATTTTATCATATTTCCATACGTGGAGATAGAGGGGAGGAGATAGGATTTATGGACACCCTGTACCTTTCATAGAATTTGCATCATCACATATGCATGCGTAATTATATATATATACGTATTTGTGTGTTTGACGATGGGAAACGAGTTTAATTCTTTGATTACGATATCCCTATATGTGTTTATGATTATTTTATCTAACTGGAGGGGGGTAAAATACTTTGAAACCTTTTGAATTTTCCCTCTGTATATTGGCGTGCATCCGTTCGTATGTAACTGCGTGCGTTTGTGTGCGTGAACGTGTATATGCGTGTGAATGTGTATGTGCATGTATGTTAGACATTAGCGAATGAAAATGTTATTGTTCATAATTTCACAATTATTGAATGTTACTCTCCATGATGGGAATTTGTCGCTTCAGGCTGTTTCAATTTATTTCGTGGTGGACATGTTAGTGGGGCAAACTCGTGGGCGGATATCCTAAATCAATAATCTCTATTACTACAGTATCAGTTCCAGTGTGCTACTGCGTGATTTCAATGTATGATTATTCAATATAGAGCTCTGATTAATTATATGTGTGTTTGTCTTTCATTCTCGTCTTTAGGCGAAATCATATTGAAAACCAACAGTTTAGCAAAAGCACGTGAAATTATTTTATGGTGGCTTTTGTGTAAGTTTTGCATCTACTACTGGAATTTCATTCCAACGCAGTTTGGTATACTTTCTTTTAAGGCAGAACAATATGACAAATTCACGTCATACTGTTCTGGCGAATCTGGAAACGCACTTCTCTCCCCGATATGTTTAGTGTGAAATAAGGTTGTTTACTGAAAGCTAAGTGTAGATTGCAGCGTACGCGCTTAACACATTCGCGTTTCATAACTCCTTTGTTTTACTTAAGAAAAGTTAATGGAATGAAGACCGTCTTTTGTTCCTTATATTTATTTCTCAAGTTGACATTAGGCGTAAACCGGTAAAGTCTTGATATTCAGGAAAATATTATTAAGCAGGGATTACGAAAGTATGTATATTAAAGGTTTGGTAGCACTTTACGTAATATTGAAGTTGCCACCGTCACTGCTTCTAATGCTGATTCATTTCATTCGGTCATTAAAAGTTTCAATAGATCAGAAGCTTACTGGAATGTTTGTATACCGCTACCAATATTCATTTAATGTTAACTTTACCTGCTTACCCTATATAATGCGCCTGGTTGTTCAGTTCGTTCGGGAACACGTATAAATTGACAAGGAGTGAGGATCAGTTCCAATTTCCTGTTGCACCCCAACAATTTTGTTATCCCAGCTGTCACATATCCTGACTGAGGATTTTCCTGTTTTTTCCTCAGTCACACCAGGCAATTGCCGGGATGGTACCTACAAAATAGGCCATGGACGACTACCTTTCAATATCCTCTCCTCCACTCTGTCCCGACCTGATCCTGATAGGCTTAAGGACCATAAATAAAATTCATTCCTCAGTTTCGTTGTAATCAGAGGTAAGCTTTGTAAACATTTTCAGTAAATTCAGCTGAAATTGGGGAAGAAAGTTACGTAAGGTGTTATAATGAAATGCAATAAAAATAACATTGAACTGCTTTCCGACCGGAAGGTATACAGTAAGCACTGTAATACATTTCAACAGTTTTATAGTGGTCAAGATTTTATAAATATTAGAAACTTTGACGACACTGAAAATCAGTCTCTGTGTACGACTTGTATAGCATTTTTATCAAACTGTATTTGTTAAGAAACGGTGGGCAAGAAAACACTTTGTAACATCGTCACGTCGCAAAAGCTCTTTCAGTCAAACGGGAAGTGACTGTTTAATATCAAATTATTACCTATCTTTGAATGTTGAGGAAGAGCAAGAAATTACCGTGTAGTTTCTATAACGAGAGGAAAACATTGATCAATTTAATCATATCATAGACCTCATAATAGATAGACTTAGCACGCTTCCCAATTTCTGGCTGCGCTAAAGCTATTGGACTTTTGTTCAGAGCACGTGATTTTGAATCCATCCGCTAGGTAGTTCTGCCATAGACGTCATATTCTACTACGAGGTCTATGGCAGAGCTACCTAGCGGATGGATTCAAAATCACGTGCTCTGAACAAAAACCCATTAGTTTTAGCGCAGCCAGAAATGGGGAAGCGTGCTAAGTCTATCTATTATGAGGTCTATGATCATATCTATTGATACCAAAAGTAAGCACCAGATGGGAGAATCTTATGTATAGGCATAAAGAAGACGACTCGTATTTCCTGAAGGTAGTTCCAAGTGAATCATGAAATACCACTGAGGAACCCGGAGAGGTTTTGACCATTTTGATCTCTGTTCCAAGTCGGTTCCGTACCGTTCCAAGTCGGTTGATCGTTTGAAAATAAATATTTAGTAATTTGTTATCACATTCTAAAGTATATTTACACAACTTGTACACTTATCAGTTTAGAGTAAAGTTATTTTGAACATTCTGGAAGATAAATCAGCTCGCTGATATCGCTGCTCGACATTAATAGTGACACAACTCAAAAAAGTTAGTTTTGAGAAAATCTCAATTGAAAATTTGGATGATTTTGTAAGTTCTATTGAGAAGCAAGATGCAACAGGCTTAAGCAGTTACATTTCAGTTTTCCCTTGCTGATCAGCGTCGTTATTGTGAGATTGTGTTCATATAAAGTAGTGCTAGTATTGAGGACGGATACAGATATTTTACCTGGGTTGTGCAATAGTGTTCTCACGTGACTTGTAGAAGAGATACGGCTATGAGAGTTATATTACCGGATCGAGTGTAATTTCAGGAGTCTGAATATGTAACTCAAACTTGACAAATTCTGAATTGTGACAGTATCGATATTATTGACGGGCTTAATGCGAAAGCACGAAATCAGCGAATGGTAGCTTTGAGTTTGATTCTTGTTTAGTCCGTCTACCAATCGTTTTTGTGTATTTTTTTTATTTTGTGTGTGCTCCGTATTACAGAAGATTCGGAACAGTATTCTCATATTTTTAAAAAGAAGGGGAAACATTTTTTTTTTTTTAATAGAAGAAGATTGTAGATAGAGGGGCATGTGTAACGGATTTGTTTAGTTTCGTTTCCCTTTTTATAGCTGTGAATTTGAAAAGTTGTTTCCAAGTTTTACACAGTATTAAGCAGCTGTAGTTATTGTCTTGATGGTCGTTTCTAAATTATCACTGTTTGCTTCAACAAGAGAAAAGTTGATACAAGAGCTAGAACAAAACAGTTCATTCCCCTTCTACTTCCCTCTCATCTTCCATGCTTCTCTCTCTCTTCTTCTTCTCACTGTTTTCAATCTTTCTTCTTTTTCTTTTTCTGTTCTTTCAGATGGCTATTAAGAGAGGAAAAAAGGTCTCTCGACTTCCTCCATGATTTATTCATATTTTTTGGGAAAAGTTTCTTCGCGACTTATCTTTTCTGATGCGCGGGGGGTGAGAACGAAGTGGGGGGAGGGAAGGGAAAAAGAGGAAGTAATGTTTGATGGAGTACTACTTCATGATCCAGCGTTGCAATCTTCAAGGATAAAGAGCTGGTGCTCTGTACTGATATATGTATGTGTGTTATTGTTTAGAGGTTTGGTTCGTTACGAGTTTTTTTTTCGGTCGATCTTTTCGTAGAAGAGGTTTCCTCTTTTTCATACTTATTTGCACCTATTCCTCACTACATCACTGAAGCTTAGATTTCTCCTATCAGTTCCTTGTTTGATGCATGTTTCATACGGATGTCTGTCTTGCTCTTTTGGTCGTTCCCAGGTACGGTATTGTGTTCTCGATTTTATGTTGGAACTTTTTTTTTTTTTTAATCCAATGATGAAAATTGAATTTGTTCAGATTTGTTAAAAATATTTTTGTTGTCTATTGTTAATACATTATCACAAATATCAGCGAAGAGTGACATAAGTTATGTCGGCTTTACAAATTATAGTCAAAGTTTTTACCCAAAGATTATTACGGTTCACGGGTACACCTTAAAAGTGATTCGTTGGAAAAGTTGTGTACACTTTTGCGTTCAAGTGGCTGGTGCATCTTGCACCGTTGTTGTTTCTGTGGTCGGTTTCATGAGCGGTAGTAGCTGAGCGCAAACAATTGACAGTTGATGTTGCGTTCTCATTGTATGGGGCAGGGAAGATATAAATCGCACCATGTACTGGGTGATAGAAACTTAATACACCTGCCCGTTCGAGCGAGAGCTGTGCGGAGTTGCACGAATATGCACTGTGTAATATCAACGAACATTCGTTGACAACGTTCTTGACTCCGTGAACTCCGGTGCAGATGGTGTAACCTCACGCGAACAAACGCCATAAACATTACTGAAATACGTTGTTTGTGTACATTTTCGATGATTATTTGCCAAGCAGGCACGGAATTACGTCATTTGTAACATTTACACGTCTCAGAAAAAATGCATCTTTATTTTCAAAACGTGTAATTCATTTTCATCCTGGTGTTTTATGGAATTTATTCCTTTATATATAATTTGATTCAATGTTCAATTTCATGAACCAGTTGATGAATACGTTTAAGTGCTTGCATTTCAAAAGAATGTCCTGTCGATCACTTTCGTTCCTATATATTCTTATGTATAATCATCTTAATGACATTTACTGTTTCTTGATATTATAATGAGATTGTTATTTCTACCGTGTTTCAGGAATAACTACCACTTTTGTGTATTCAACAGTTTGTCCTGCGTTGATCTGTGTTAAGTTCCTTGCAGTTTTGAGTTTGCGGTGTTAATCCATCTCCCGTAGCGCATTATTCACAACATACAAACAGAAACAAATCAAAATTTCTTGACAAGGACTCAACCAAGCAACCGAGTGTCATTTGATAGAGCGTTGACTTCGCATTCAGGAGATGCTTGATTCGTTACCAGTGGCCGACTATCCAAACTGAGGGTTTTCCAGTTATTTTCCTCAGTCACACTGGACAAATACCGTGATGGCCACCTTCAGGTTGGGCGCTGACTGACTACTTCTTGCTCCATATCCCAGCCTGATGTGTAGATACCATAAATAATTCTAAGTCCTAAATTCGAACCAAGAATAATCTTTGGTTTTCCCGATTCGATAGTTTAAGCGTACTCCATCATGAAATTCTTTCTGTTGTTCAATAATTTGCATCCACTTCGAAATTTGTAAGTATATCTTCCTAATTTAAAGTTTCTATGTTAATGATATTAACCTGTAGTTCAGTTACCTAAGCTATAAATGCATTATTTATATTGACGATTCATGTCTGTTCAATATGTACTTTTCGTAACTAGCTTCCCGTGCTGAAACTATTAGAATCATTCGTTCAATCTAGTATTTCGAATACATCATGACATCTGCTTAGCCTGTAAGTTCTAGCATTGTACTGGTATCTAAAACTAATTTTTAACTTCTTTGTGGAGCAGCTGACATTCTCGAATATTCCAGATCAGTGTTTGCTTAATGTCCTTTTAATTAGGTGTTAGGTTTGTATCCTTGAGAAGAATTTACATTTTTTCATTACTATGGTTGCGTGTGTGTTTTATGCATAGTCAATGTATATTTACTGTATAATTACTGCTCAGAACTTGCATGCATCCTTATGGAGATAAACCTGCATTTTAAGAAGGTGTTAAAATCTTGGACTTGCATGTGTGAATAGAAGTGAATGGAGTAACTGGGATCTATATGTATGCGTGTTGATAATGTGGAAAGGGTAGTTGGCTTGATTTTCATGTGTTTGTACTCCAAATACCATAAATTGAGTTTTAGTCGACGAATGCTGAGAATAATTTGCGTGGTATTTTTGGTATTTAAAGAAAATAAAATGTTATTTGATAATAATGAAATATTTAAACTACTATTGCCGATATGGCCATGTTCAAGTACAGTTATATTCGTACAAGATGACCTTTGGAACCCCCCCCCCCCCGAAGTCTGAGAAAATTGCTTAATCTGGCAACACGGAGGTACTATACGTGGCATGTAAAACACGTAACTCATTTTAAAGTTTATCGCATATTGATTCATTCTGTGCTGCCATATTGTGCAGCTTTGTGGGATAAACAAATCGGTAGACATAATGTCAAATGAAAAACAAAAAAATAATAACACAAGTGCTATTACGATATTACGCAGTAGCTATTGCTCATTGCGGAAAGAGATGCACAAGATAGACGCTGGACTGCCTTATCGGTTCAAATACTCTCTCAGTCAGCGTGTATGTCGTTCCAGTCAGCTACTTTTGGTCGCTAGAGTACAGCGCGAATAATTTACTCCGTGATTTTGGGCTGGTAGAAGCAATTTCAATTTGTCTGAATGTTATAATTACATAGTTATTTTGTCAATTGTCATTCATATTACTGGTATTTCAGTGACAGAAGACCAAAGCAAAGCGTATAATTTTATTTAAGAAAAGGAGAAATGGGTAGACACGGTTTTCCATGTTTATCCTCAATATTCGCCACTGGCAGTTTGTAGGACTCTTAGAAAGTGTACCCATGAATGTTAACTGTACATGTTAAAGAATTACCGTACGGTATTTAAAAAAAATAAAAGGAGCTATATGCTGTGTTGTGTGTTCTTGCAAACCTAAACGAAATTTATGGTATTTTATTTCCGCAATGATACAAAGAGACATACACAGAGTTCGTTTGAAAAGATATGCAGCGTGAAAATATAAATCAGTGAGTTTTTTTAAAAGTAATTTTGATATTGCTTTTTTGTGACAAAAGGCAGTTACCTTCGATCCTATGATCTATACGGCACACACTCCTTCTCGCAGCACAAGTGGACGTGACGAATTATGGCACCAATTTCTTTTTTCATGTCATTCTTTTTTTCCTTCGCGCGTGTGTGACAGGTGTTTTAGTCATTGACACATGAATTTAAGTAAAGTAAATATGTCTTCCTGTTCATAGGATATACATTTGGGGTTATACTGATTAATTTTGCATAAACCGACTGCTTTTAGGTATTTTTGGAACACCATTACATTTGCTTCCATTAGACCTTGGTGTGTGCCAAGGCTATAAACATGCATGTTAAATCGACTAAATATAGTATTGTTTGACGCAATGGTTTTGCACGTTTATGTAAAAAGTGCTAAGAAACATCCGCAGAACTAGTTTTTCGTAGCTATTCGAAATTGTCGACCTTAAACTTGGTTCGTAGTAGCTAACTAAAACTGTTTCTCCTCATTGTGTGTGTATAGGAAATGAGTATATATAGACCCTTTTCATGTTCTGAATTTGGCAACACTGATATTAATCACTTCCCTCAAAAGTTCCATTTTACCCCCCTGTTTTGAAATGTTAAAATTATATAATTTAAAGGAATGGAAATAGTATTCGGTGCATGAGAATTTGCCATCTTCGAGTCCATTATGGATCAGAGGGAATATCTAATAATGGATAAAGATCTTTTTAAGAAAAGCAGAACTTTTTTTTTTTTTTTAAATAAAAGGAGAGGAAAATGAAAAATTGATGCTAATATTTCTGAACGTTGGGTGCTTTAATCCGATTTTCTTAGCATGAAAATTAGATGGCGTAGATACAAAACTATGCATTTAGTGTTCGAGGAATATCGCTTCTTATTCCTAGTACGACTCGCTACTGTGTTTTCGTTAAGTAATTTTGCATTTTACACATAAAACAAATGAATGGCAAAACAATATATTTTGTTCACGATTAGTAAGATAAATGTATATTTGCAGTATTTTGTGAGTATGTTTGGTACAACAGTTGTTTTCCGAAAATTGTGCTGGTGACTACTCATATTAGAAACTGTTTGTCGTCCTGTTTCTTCTGCGATGAACTCAGTACATTGTTTCTTTATTGTCATGTAATGTACACTGACGGGATACTGGCTCTATCAATTAAATTATTATGAGAAATAGATTAATTGAGTGGTAGTTCGTTGAGTCACAAATTGGGGGGAAGAGCAGGGTTCTCTCTAAGAAGAAAGGAACAGTCAGTATTCTTTGAGCTTAAAGAAACCACTAAGAGAATTTTTGACATTCGCTAAATATCAGTAATAAAAAAAAAACTTTGTGTGCGCGTTGGAAGGGATCTGCGACCTAAACCATTTTTTATCATGAAATGAAAAGAATAATTTTATTATACTAACTATTCTTTGTAAGTATGATTTAGTCAGTAGGCCCATTCGGGGTTTCTTTACGTCTCTTTGTCAACAAATACTGTTGCACTGCAAATCAAACAGATAAAATAGAATTAGCCATACTAACAGGGGGGAAATAGCTAATGGCAGGAGGATAATGCATATACGTAAATTGTGTTTTGTTTAATGTAATCTTTCATTTTTGCGGTGAAGGTAAATAATGAACATTTTATGACAACGAAATGATATTTTGTTAGTTTAAGTTTGAGAAACACTGTTAGTTGAATGATATGTTTTTGTTTTCGTAACCGGGAAATATAAACAACTTACGTATGTATAAGACATGCATAGATCGGGTCACCAGGAATATCGAATGTAATCGGATTAAACCCAAGGCGTTTGTATCTTATCCAACAAAGATTGTGATGAACATTAACAACCGGATGTAGTGGATATATCAATCTGTTCGCAATTTACACTTACGGAAAGGAAGGGAACCTCATTCCCAGAGTTATCGAAATGCGAAATCAGAAATGGAGAAATAGTGAATCTACAAATAAAGTGTTTGAATGTAATGCTTGTTGTTTAATCATTTAAGTTTAAGAATGAACAATCATTGTGTATCTAGACTCAAAAAAAAATATTGGTGTTTATTGCCACCCCAAAAGGTGTAATAGAACACCTCTCTACCTCTACACCAATTTCAGTGCTGAGTAACACCAATTCTGTTGTTGGTTAACACCATCCGGGGTAACGGTGTTGACAAACAACTCTATCGGTATTCAGAAACACTGTTAGGAGTGTTAAAGTTCACCGCTAGAAGTGTTAGGGAACACCTTCAGTGATGTTTATTAACACTCCTGACGGTGTTTCTGAACAACGGTAGAGGTGTTTGTCAACACCAGAAACGGTGTTGGACACCCCCGGATGGTGTTAACCAACACTAGAATTGGTGTTATCCAGCACTGGAATTGGTGTAGAGGTAGAGGTGTTCTATTACACCTTTTGGGGTGGCAATAAACACCAATAATTATTTTTGAGTGTAGATTTCCATTTATTAAGTTTGAACAAGCACTATGATCATGGAATATTTGAGAAATAACAATCTCGGCCAATATAATTGCGTTGACTAATCAAAATAGCTTATACATTGCATCATCAGATTAAATCTTCCTTTGAGTGTGTGATATATTTTTTAATCAGCATAGCAAAAGTTCGCGCTACAGTTTGGAACTTTATTTCCGTGTTGAGTAGATTGTGTTTGTGATAGTGAGTGAAATCAATGAAGATGATGACCAACATGCCAATAGAACGTTTTGACCCAGATAGTATGAACATTAATGTATACATCGATCAGTTCGAAAAGTCCCTTTATTTTTAGCTAAGATAAGACGACCTTTTTGCGGTGTTGAATTTCCTAATGGTAAAGGACCTATGAAGGTTCTCGAAACGTTCTATAGTGTAAATCATACAAGAATTCATTGAGTATAATTATATTTCTATATTAACTAAATATGATTTCCAGTTTAGGTGTGAAGGAATCAAACGGAAGAACATTTTTTTTATATTTATCTTCTAGGGAAAAAAAATATGAACTGTGGGGTGAGGGGTCGGTAAAGCAATATCTAAAGATTTAAAATACAATCAGAACTTAGAATTATGACCTTTAGGTATCTATGGCTCAATCCGGTATAGGGTAAAATAAAGGATGCGAAAAGGACTTAAGTTGAAGGGACCATTCCGGCATTTCGCAGGAACCGATCCACCGAACTATTGCTACTAGAATTAATCACGAAGTGGCGAAACATACTAGACGTTAAATGAAAAAACTACATTGGTTCAATTTCCTTAGATATCAGCAAAGCATTTGATACCGTGCAACCTCATTTATTGTTGAATAAATTATATGGCCAGTTCAATTTATCTAAAAAAGCATGTATATGGTTTCAAAGTTACCTACATAATAGAGTAATAAGTACGAAACTTGGTAATACTATTTCCAAATGTGCCGATATTCAAATTGGGGTACCACAGGGATCAATCCTTGGACCCAAACTGTTCAACTTATTCATTAATGATCTTGCACTATCTGTAAAAAATATGGAGGTTTATTTGTATGCTGATGATTGTCTCTTATTTTGCTACTCTAATTCTTTAGATCAATTAGCTGACACTATTGAAACAAACATTCCGTGCGTGCTTAACTGGTACAACGCAAATAATCTAAAAGTGAACACAGCAAAAACACAAGCATTAATCTTATCAGCAGACAACTGCACACGTTCCGTAATTGACAGAGAACTTCAGATAGGAAACAGCAAGATATCTACAAGTGCTACATTGAAATATCTTGGCATACCTCTTGATTCGAAACTATCGCTTACGCAACATGTTAAAAAGATATGCTCCAATGCTGTGCCGAAAATCAAGATTCTTCAATACATAAGCAATTATCTACCTATCACTCACAGAGTAAAGTACTACACCTCGTATATTAGGCATATTCTAAAGCACTATGGTGTGGTTCTGTACGGAATCAACCAAACCAACATAAAAAATATTGAAAGGATGCAGAAATGGGCTATTCGGATAATGCGAAAAGCTCCGCTCTCACTCTCGACCTCCAAATGTAATGAATCAGTGTTGTTGCCTACCCTTGAATCCAGAAGAAAATACTTTTTCTTGGTGCAAGTGCACAAAGCTATTTATTCGGCACAACAGCGAACACTAAATGAATTCATCCCTATTTCCGACAATAAGTTTTATAGTAATTTGCGGTCTAACAACTCTAACAATGTTCACATTCCGAAGTGTAATAAGACCAATTATGGCATGAAATCATTTTCTTATTTGACGAGCAAAGTTTGGAACCAACTTCCAATTGGATTGAGAAAAGAGGGAAATCTAAATATTTTCAAAAGGAAAATCAGGGACGTAATATATGACTACTGAATAGTGCGCACGTTAGGCCATCATTCACTTACATAATCACTCATTGTATATAATCAGCCATTTCAACCTTGTAATCTTTCAACCATTCACTATTTACCCAAATGTATTTTTTGTTTTTTTTTATCATGATTTTGTGTGTGTGTGTGTGTGTGTGTTTTGTTTTCCCATCATTGTTTTATACAACTACATATCATAAGCATGGGCTACTTATTTTGTAACTTTTCTATATCTTTTTTTATGCTTTGGCATAATATTTGTGTCTTATTTATGTTTGTTTTTTCTGTTACTGTAGAGCAATATGTAACCATTATTTATGTAAAGGAATTGTATAGCTTAGTGCAACCCTACACTAAACAATAAATAATAAATTTGCCTGGTGTGACTTAGAAAAAAGTCTGGAGAAACCTCAGGATGGCTCAGTCACTTATATCGAACTCAAGACTTTCCGAATGTATAACCAAGATTCTACCAACGGAGCAACGGCCGCTCGATCAGAACGTGAAAGTTTTTGAAGTATTCCCGGGTTTAGTTGATGAAAAGGGTTAGCAAAAAAGAACCACCTCATAGTTATTGAGTTACAACTGCGACTCGAAACTATATTTATTAACCATCATCGCAAGTGTGTAATTTGCCACTTACTTGAAGATTTGATCTGATAGTATTCCAGTTATGTGACTGCAAAGAAGAATTAATTATCTCACTTCTTACAAATCAGTATTCTGATCGGTTTGAACACGTGGAAGCACGCCATGTAAGATTGGAGCAATCACTTTAGTTCAAAATGTAATTAGGTTAAACGTATTCGAGAAGTCTCAAGTAAATATTCATGTTTATTATTTTCTTTATCGGTTTCCTGTAGGTGGTTTTATTTCATAGCGATGTACACAGTTTTCTTTCCCCCCAAAGCACTCTCCATATGATTGAAAATGTTAAAACATTCTTCACTTCTCTCCTTTCTGTGTTTGCAGACTTCAAATTCATTATAAATTTCCCTTCCTGCTTTTTCAATCTCGCTGAATCCCATCCCATATGTTGCTTACCAGCAATACACATTTCCTGTGCGGGATGTCGTTCTGTCAGGGTACGTACTCTGTTAATTAATTATTCATCATAGCACGGGAACTCAACCACACCCTATGTATCCCAACGATCACGTGTGCATACCTGTCAGCATGCAAGCTATTCTTGAAGCGTGCGCATTGTGACGTCATATGTCAGTGTTAGTTGTCAGCTGACGTTCTTATCAGATCATTATTCCATGTGAGATTCTCTTTTGTTTCCGTTATTTATTCATGATGAGCACTACCGTAGAGTTACCTAGTGGTCAGATTACGAATTAGTAGATAAAAGGAAACGGTTGAGTCTAACGTGTCTCATGACAAAAGTCTGTTATTCTTCGTACATGAAAATGATTCATACGAGTTTCTCTTCTCACCCATTCCTTTTGTACACTGTTCTTGATTATAGTATTGGAATTACCGTGTTTATTTTCACTTTTTTCGTGATCTTATCGTCGAGATGTCACAGTTGACATGTTCTTCAATATGTCACGCATTTCATATTATTTAGTAAGTGTGTGTGATGTTGGGAACTTGTAGTTAGAAGTTAGATTATAATTTTTGGACGATTCTGTGATTATTATTACTGTTTAGGTTCATGTTAGAACAGTCGAGAATTGTAACTGAGATTACGTGTAACAGTTTCTCGTCTGTGTATCCTATTTATTGGCCAGTGAACTAAAGCTCCGAAATACGTTGAGTATTGTGAAAATAGAAATGGGTAGCACCGGATCTTGAAATAATCTGGTCGTAAAGGAACCGGTTCCAAGATCCAAATCTATGTACAATATTACCCAGAACCTGATCCGTTACACTCAATAAAAATAGACGTGACTAGAGAAAAGTCGAGGAAACATTTGTTGCGCCGTTATTCGTTTGTCATTTATACATAATGATTGTTCCTAAAAGGACAATGGGCAGCGCAATTTTGTATGGGGGTAAGTCCAAAAGTCTTTGCCCCTATTCTTTTTCAGCCAAAATTATAAGCATACAAGAAAATGAAAATATAGGAATTGTTCTATGTACCTTTTACTATTTTCCCATATAATTATCAGGGCACTTGTCCCATCGCACCACTAGTTTGTAGATACTGCTGTTGTAGAATTCGACCGGTTGATCATGGAACCACCGCCGGGCAGCGGTTTTAGCTTCGTCGCCAGAAATGAACCTGTCCTGCCAGGAACACCTTCAATGAACCGAACACGTGGTAGTCACTGGGGCGAGGTCTGGACTGTAGGGTGTATGCTCCGTAATCTCCCATCAGAATGACCGAAGTTTGGCGGTGGTCCTGCTTGCCACATCTGGAGGATGGGTGTGTTGTGCAGAATGACCACATTGTCCACTTCTCAAAGCGAGACACTTGTCCCCATGCGTCAGCTCCATTGCCCTATAGATAGATCTTGATGGACATTTGTTATGTGCTCCATAGATAACGGATGACACTTCGCTGGTCAGACGACGTGGACATGTTAAGCACGACAGCCATCTTTGCCAATTAAAAGCGACGCCTTGCCGCGGAGCCGATTGTTAACGCTGAGCCGTTCCAAGAAAAAAAGGAACATTGCTTCGTATATATATATTATATTGGTTTCTCAGTAACTATTATTTTGGCTTGAAAAATAGGGACAAAAACTTCCCGATTTGCCCTCATATATTCTTTTCTAGTTACAATAGTGATTTCGGTTGCACTGTTTGGATTATGACAAAACACTGCTATGGTGATTCCGGTCACGTACTTTGGATCGATACTGGAGAGACACATAGGTTCAAACCCCACTGAGCTTTTCCAGGGTTTCGCTCAGTTTTCTCAGATATGTTTCGTCACGGTAGAGAACATCCGTGGTAACTATCTTTCCCTTTGGTGTCTCAGAAGAGTGCTCATATAGGAGCGTCATCCCTGAAACATATGACAGACTTAAGCTATAGCGGCTCGTCTACCTTATACATGTGATTTACTTCTACGAAAGTTTTGTTTAAAATAGTTTAAAGTATAAGATATATTTGTGGAAAGAGGCGCTACTTAAGAGATCCAAATATCTACTTCTTAAGTTTTTTTTTTTAATGATTTGAAAAATACTGGACAAATATGAAGCAATAATGAAATTTTGGAGAGCGGCCCCGATAATACATATGAATGTCCTTCAAATAAAGAGCTTATTTATAGATAAGATATTTGAAAGCTATGTCCACCATTACAAGTATCTAAATTTCTCAATTTTCAAAATCTCGAGTAGTTCATTAGATACACGTTCATAATCATTATCAGGGCCGCTTTCCAGTATTTCATTCTTCCTTGCCTTTCGTCCAGTATTTTATAGAAGAAAAAAATGAAAAACTTATTAGATACTGTGCAAAATTCTTAACACATTTTCCTCTTAAGGAAAATTCCAACGCAACATTTTCCTCTTAAGAAAAATTCTAGCACAACATTTTCCTCTTAAGGAAAATTCTAGCACAACATTTTCCTCTTAAGGAAAATTCTTACATAACATTTTCCTCTTAAGGAAAATTCTTACATAACATTTTCCTCTTAAGAAAAATTCTAGCACAACATTTTCCTCTTAAGGAAAATTCTAGCACAACACTAATCCAATAAGGGGAAGCTAAACTAACTGTTGGTTATTTAACTACAGGTTGCATGCACCTCTCAACAATTACACAAGAAATTAGCAAAAATGTAAGTAGCGCATCTAACTGTAATATTATGAAAAATTCTGTGCTTGGAGAAACCATTAATTATGAGATTGCGATAAACATCACTTTGGGTACAAGCACATAAATCAGTCATTGGCAGGTCAACATTTTCCAGATATATTGCGTAAAGTTCGGTGTCTCTTAAGATTGTCAAGCAAGACTTTGAAAGCAATCTGTTGTCACATGTCCTGCTACATCGTAATAATGTTCCCAGCAGAGCAGACAGTAGTTATCTTAATTATTCTGTGTGATTAGAGAATGGACTTTGGTGGTAAACTACTCGACGTGACGATTTGAAGCGCGGTAACATTTCCAGGAGAAATTTTCACACCTACACGTACATCAGAGCGTCTTACTCTAAAACATAGTGTCTTTTTCCAAAACACAAAACTCTCAATATTGTAACTAACTATTATAGACCCCACATCTACCAACTTGATAACCATATAACACGCACACAACGGACCGTCATACGAAAAAAGAAACCTTATACGGCATCAGAAACAAGCGTGAAATCTCGTAACTTCAAGGTATAAAGAAAGGACAACAAGCATACCTCTACATAGTGGGTGGTTTGTCTATCCTTGTTACAGTTAACATGTACTTATGATTCCTCATAATGGCGGAAGGTCTGCCTGACCTGTAGAGAATGTAATTTCTTAAATTTGCTAGTTTTCATAGTATCGTGTTATCTCACTTAGTGAGTTGCACATTTTCCTTCAGTGACTTTTTCCTCCAATGAGTCTTCTCTGCGAAATGACTGTTCTTTAAAAATGGTTTATGTCGCCTATCTCGTTCAACACATTGTGTATTCTTATTTACAGTTCTGAGAAAAGATGTGCATGACTTTAACTTCGGAGAAGACATATAGTAGCTAGCCCTTACGGTTCCTTTCATTCTAGGAAACCTCAAAAGAAGGCGAAAGTTTTCCTTTAAAAGTAATAATAATAAAAGAAAAAAAATAGTCATTTCGTGTTGGATGTGAAGGACAGTAGGACATTCTCGTGGTACATCAAATGTTGTCCACTTTTGCTATTCTCGTTTTTTTCTTCTCGTCACTCTTCTTCTTCTTCCCACACTCCACAACATTTGTCCGTTTCTCTTGGTTCGTCGCCTTTGAGAAATGACTGTAGAGAACGCTGCGGCTAAGAGGTAAATGTTTTCAGGGCATTTTGGTGACTTGCATCCTCGAGGGACTTGGGCTAGGGACCTCAGACACGGTTTGTCCATTGTGGTTCAAGTTAAGAGAAAGCAAAAGGCCTCTGCAGTATTGGCTTCTCAGAACTTATTCTCTTCTGGATGTGTGGTGTGAATATGTGACTTCTAGGTATTTGTTTCGTAGACAATATTGGTAATTTTTCACTGGACTTTTTTAATAATTCAAAAAACAATAAAATTGCTATAACTGACCAATTTATTGAGGTTTTGTGTAGAATTAATAACCATACCCAGTGATTTTATATATCATATTCAGCCATTTTCTATCTACTGCTGGATGAAGGCATCTTTCTTTCCTTCCCTTTTCTTTCCAAATATATCGGTCTGCTACTATCTTCATCCATGTAGCTCCTGAAAACGCTTGATTTCATCTACCCACCTTGCATTTGGGCGTCGTCTCGGTCGTTTCTTTCCCCTAGGAATCCATTGTAGTGCATTTGTCGTCCACCTTCCATCTGTTCGTCTAGCTTTGTGACCGACACATTTCCACTTCATCTTCGCAGTCTTGATTACATCTTCTACGTTTGTTTGTGCGCGAATCTGATGAGTATGGCGGGTGAGGCAAGAGTTCCCAACCAACTGCGGGAATGGTTTCTCTGTTTGTGGGGGTGTTATCGTGCTGCAAAATAACTTTGCCGTGTCTTGTAGCCCATTCTGGTCGCTTTTCGATCAATGTCTAGCGAATCATTGGTTCAAATTATCATTTGTTGACGGTAGCGAACGGCATTAACTGTTTCACCTGGTTTCGGAAGCTCATGATACACGACACCCTTGTGATCATACCAGATGCACAGCATTGTCTTTTTTCCAAACCGATTCGGTCTTGGGGTCGTTGTTGATTGTTGTCCTGGGTCAACCCATTAGTTTCTGCGTTTTGGATTATCGAAATATATCGATTTTTCGTCTCCAGTAACGTTCGATGCAAAAAAAACTATTTCTTTCATGCCTAGAAAGCAAAACTTCGCACAACATTTTTCGCTTTTCCATCTGTGTGTCGTTCAGCTGATGTGGTACGCATTTTCCTGCATAGTTCTTTCCCACGGCATGCAGATGATTACAAATGGTTCGGCGACCAACAATCAACCTCTGTGCCATTTGTTATTGAGTTTGCGTATCGTCTTCGTCCAACAATGCTTGCAATTTGGCATCTTCATTTTTTTTCCAGGGCGGTCTTTGTCTTTCAAGTCGAAATCACCACTTTTAAATCGTGTAAAGAAACCAACGCACAGAAGCGTCTTGCATTGGGACATTGTTACCGTAAGTTTCCACAAGTATACGACGGCTTTCACTCGTGTTTTTCTTTTGATTGAAGAAGAAAAGCTGTACGTGCCGCAAATGCTCTTTATTTGGCTTGAAACTCGACATGTTTACCACAAGAAAAAAAATAAAAATGATGGGAACTCTAAATCATTTAAACATCAATTGTCTTTTGAAATTTACAGTCATAGCAACAAAATGACGTAAGAGATGAGACTGTGAAGGAACCCTTGTTTCCAGCGCTATCTCTTAAAATAATAAGAATTGTTAACCAGCACCCCTGGTAGGGCGTTTATAGTTCAGCCGATTGAAACAATTGTGTGTTCTAAACGTAGACCAAGTCCTACCAGCATTAGTTTGAATTTTATAACTAAATGTTTCCTACAAAATTGCAAAAATATGTATTTTTTTCGGTAAAGAAACTTACTTGTTCTAAAAACTGACCTAATTTCATAATGGACCAGGCATTGGTTTATATTTTACGGCTATGAGTTTGCTTTTATAAAATGCGTTCGCGAAATGCTTTGGGATAAGCTGCGTGTATCCGATAATTTTTTCTCTCCCTTCAAATTCAGTAGCTGCGGTAATTCATTGATTAACACATATTGCGTTTAGTTTCTTTATTTCATTGTTTCATTAGTAAGGTCCGAATTGATTTTGTTAATTGTAAGTATTAGCCTGTATATTGAAGATTTACTAAAAAAAAAAAAAAAAGGTGAGGGGAGCAGGGAAGGAGAATAACACTTCTAGGTTAAAACGAAGTAGCTAGCTAATTGTGTCTCTCTCTTTTAACGTTTTATGCTTTTCATGTGTGTTTTATTTACAAATTGCTCTGTTTCCTTGCTCCATATTTAATGTGTGCGTTTTGCTCAAATGGTTAAATCGTGACCGGAATGTTAAGTGCGCCACGACCCTCTCTAGAAAACCCCAAAGTGGGTGATGGTTCATTATAGCGGTTTACCCACAATCCCCTAAACGGATGAGATACGTAGTTGTCGATTGTTTTTAATGATGTCATTTCCCCGGTGAACGCGCTTTGGCGCTCTCGAACGACAATGAGGTATTAGATTCGGATACGTAAATTGGCAGGGGAAGGGGAAAGTAGTCTGGTAGTGGTGGGGGGATAAGTGAAGAACTGACATCAAACTTTGTTTGTATTTATGAACAATGGGTAAATTGTAGAAATAATTTGGAATGTGTGTGAAGTAATTTTCGAGGCAGAAAGATAAATATGTTCTGTTTTTTTAAAAGAAGCCGATGTGGAAGAGGATAGATAGAGTGATCCATTATAGTTCTTGTTTGCAAACAGAATGAATGATATGCTACAAAAAGAGGCGACGGTAGCAGCTTCAATACGGGGAGATTTTGTTTTAGAAGGAAATCTATGCGATGTGAACGAGAGAAATATCCAGCACGGCAGTAGAATATTTCGTCATCGTCTTAGACTGGGTCACAATGCATCATGGGTACTACTCAAGTTTGTTATCACCATTTGTTACCGCGAAGGTTGTCGAATGACAAAGTCCTACTCTGAAGTTAATCGCGTTTAGTTAAAAAATGTCAACAGAAGACCTCATAATTTTTCTGAGTGACAGAAACATACCAGAAGACGTCAGGATATATAAGAAATACTTGTATTTAAACATTGTTGTCCAGTACCTGAGGACGTTCTATCCCAGTTGACTGTCTAGCGTAGCGGATAAGGCGCTGGCCGGAATGTAGCAAGTTCAAATCCCACAGAAATACAGTTTTTTAAAAAACTTTATTACTCCTTACGAATAAATACTCCCTTTTTGCTTCTTTGTACATTTTATTGCGCCATTTTTATGTTGAAAAGATGGAAAGTCATCTAAAGAAAGCTTAGGTTTACGTTCCCATCGGAATGAACTACCATAGATCCCCCCATCTTTTTTTCGCAGCAAAGTTACTCTCTTCGTTTACGTTATGCATATAGTAATAATAAATATCCCCAGCATAGTGAACAGTACTAAAATTTCACAAAAATTGCAATCTCAGTACAAAAGATTTTCATGTGAAATATCGGGAAAGATGATTCTTGTTTATAGTGGGTGATCTGAGTGTAGATTGCAATAGGTTTCGTTCAATTTACTTTAGATTGAAGTGGTTGTTTTTTTTAGGATCGACGTGATGGCAAGTCAACTCCGTGGACAGAATAATTTTGATAGGGAATGATAATCTTTTCAGTTAATTAGCAGTAGATAGTGTTGTGTGTGTTTATTTTGATGATAAATGCTACGCAATTATAATCTCAAAACTGACGTCACTACATGGCAAAATTCACTCCGTAGAATTGGTCATTATTAATTATTATTATGTTAACTTTTATTGTTTATTTTTCATTATAACATTTTCATCTGTCTTCATGTGCTGACATTTAGAAGTGGCCAGAGGAATGATTTTTTTTTTTTTTTCAATTTTCAAAAACTTTTCTTGTTCGCCAAAAATCCACCACGTTTTGCACCGCACCCCGTATTTGGGCAATGCTCCATGTAGCTCAGTGCTTATGAAGCATTTGAAAATGAAAAAGACTTAAACGTAAATAACCGTTTAGTTCAGCAGAAGTGATTTCAGAACCTTATAAATTACCATTAAATTTGCTCGCTTTTAAAGTCTCGATGGTCTGCTTTTATTCGGGTCGACAAGTTCATTATAGGAAACACTAAACTAGCATTAAGATTATTAAACTGAGATATTTAAATGAAGGTTCCAGAATAAAATTTGAAAATGAAGTTCAGACGATTTTGCGTTAACCAGATCATACCTACGTTTTTAGATCCAACCCCATTAACCTGTGAACCAGTGAAAATGTTCACGTGATTATTTTCTCATGGGATCCGCCTTCCAACCTTACTTCTTCGTCCTGCGAGAATTCCCCCCACCCTTCTCTCGACAAATCGAGAAAAAATGAAAAGGTTGACTTAATCAGACATTAATATCCATTTAAAAATTACAGGGGCTGCCGACGAAAAGAGGGAAAAGAACGGGTTCAATTTCATATTCTCCTAATAACATTCGCAGAGAGAAAAGAGAAGAGAAGAGATCCTTATAAGGAATTTAAGATTCTCTTACACCACAAATCTAATTCCATTATTTGTGGCTAAGAAGTGTTTGATAAGTAGAAAAGACTTATAAACGACGATCAATGTCCATAGAGTAATAATGCAAATTGTCAATGTTAGAAAACCAGCAGTAGAAATTTGCCAGAGTAGAATGTTTTTAAGTGTCATTGCTTTCGTTTGCGGAGCTAATCATTTTACGTTTGAACTTATTTTAAAACCTTTACGCATCTCAGGTTCAGACCACGAGAGTGGGGGAGTGGATGTTGGAATGTAGACGGCCAGCGCCTATTTTGCAGGTACCAGCATTTCGCTAGTATGACCAAGGGGAAAACTCGGGAATAATCTCAGTCAGGATGGTCGGCCGCTGGAATCGATCTAAGGACACCTCGAATGCTAATTATGTTACTGATTTATGAAGATGACTATGGAATTAGTTTGTACAGATTTAACTTAAGTTGAAATAGCAGTGGTGTATCTTTTTCGTAAGTTTTCTGACCTCGAGGAATGATGAGAGGTTAGCGTGCACGTTTTCTGTTCACATGGCGACATTCAATTCCCATTGAACTGAGTGGTTCGGTGTCCACTTAACCAAGAACTGTAGGTTACGTACTTAGAAACTCGCCACCTCGTTTAGGACGTTAATAACAATTTAGTCTGTCTGCATTTTTCTGTGTATATCTTTACTACGTTGAAATTTTCAGGAAAATATTGTCTTCTTACATAACAAGTTTCAACAAAAATAGTGCATTCTCTTCAAAACTGGGCGGGGGGAAAGATAAAAAGAGCATCAACAACACACACACATATCGAATTTTAATGTTCTAAACTTGTTTAATAGAAGCAATAACATAGAAACTAAGAACATTGTTTTTTTGTTTTTCCTTTTATTGTCCTTTCCATGTGGATAGTTTTTTTTTTTCGCCCGCGTGGAAGAATTGATTATCTCAATATTTTGAGGCTCAACAATTTCATTAGAATTTAATTGACTAGTTGGGAATGAGAGGTTTGTTACTAGTGAACGGTTTTAACGTTAGCATTTCCGTTTTTCTTTTAATTAACGAAATGTTTAATCATATTCAACACAAAATAATATTTCTATGTTATTTGAGTTAATAGGGATTCCGAACACTTTAGCTTAGCTGTTTTTATCTCGTTTCGTGTTTTGGAAAGATAAGGGTTGTTAACAGTTTTTTTTTTTTTAAATGTTGTTTCGACTTCCATAATATGTCCAGGCAAAGATAAATGATGTGCGTGGATTCATGGTTTGAATAGAATTCATCGCATTAGAAAAAGTTTCTTTTATACATCTTAAATTAGTATTTTCTATCTATGTTTACGGAGCTCACAATTTCAACGCTGCAGTAACAAATGTTCGCAATTCGATTTTTCTATTCCTTGCAAAATCAAGCCAGTTTTTCTTGCGATCACTTAACTGTTGAGAATCCCTTATAACATTGTCACCGTAACGACGTCTCGGTCTTCCTTCCGAACGACCTCTTACTACTTGAAAATTTCTTGTATATTCTTCCTAAACGTTCGTGTACAACTTGAGTGTACCGACTACCGAGTAGTCGTAGCTTCGTATTAAGAAGATCCTGAGTTCGATCCTAGTTGGCGACCATTCTGACTTGTTTCCAGTTTTTTCTGGCTCATAGCAAGCTGATGCTGGTCTGGTAGCTTCAAGGTCTTGGCCGACGTCCTTCCTATATACTCTTCTCTACGCTATCCTGTATCCTGGTCTGAACCAACGTTGCCTAGAGACCATAAATAAATAAAAATAAGTTAAGTGTATCAATAGGCAACTTTCTTAACTTAGTATCCTTTGAGCAACTGAGGAACACAGTAAAATCATTTTTCTTGTTATACACCCTCCATTCCGAAAGAAACCGAACTTTTGAAAACAAATAGTACCACTAGTGCCATCTGTTGTAATATTTTACCGGTAGATGGCGTAGTCCCTCATTGACAACTGGTATAAATGTCATGAATTTGGATGCACGGCAACAAAGTTATTGCGTTTCAACTGTCAGTGTGTTGTGTACATCGGTCGGAAAATGAGTTTCAAACAACGAGCTTCAATTGAGTTTTGTGTTAAACTGGGTAAACCTTTTACTGAAACGCACCAAATGCTACAAAATGCATATGGTGATGAGTGTCTATCCCGTACGCAAGTTTACGAGTGGTTCAGGCGATTCAAATCGGGTAGAGAGACGCTGGATGATGACGAAAGATCAGGCCGTCCCAGAACCGGATTATCGGAAGAAAACATCGAAAAAGTGCGTGAATTCATCAAACATAACAAAAAAGCGTCGGTGAAAGTTATTGAAATGGAATTAGGCATTCCTCAAACAACCGCATCCCGCATTTTGACCGAAGTTTTGGGCCTTAAGAAGGTTAATTCGCGGTTTGTACCACACAAACTCACCGAAGACCAAAAAGTTGATCGAATTGCGCATTGCAAAGACATTGTTAAAAGTGCTCGGCAGGATCGAAACTTCTTGAAATCGATTGTAACTGGTGACGAGACGTGGTGTTTTGAATATGAGCCCGAAACAAAGCGGCAAAGTGCTGAATGGAGAGCGCCGGATGAAGGACCACCCAAAAAAAGTCGCTTGGTGAAGTCAAAAGTTAAGGTGATGCTGATTTGTTTTTACGATTCAAAAGGAATTATCCACAAAGAATTTGTTCAGCCCGGCCAGACAGTCACTGGAGAGTTTTACTTGGGCGTCATGAAGCGTTTGCTGGCAAGAATTCGTCGTATTCGGCCCGAATATCGAGAAATCGGCAGTTGAACTCTTTTGGACGATAATGCACCATCACATCGTTCGCGACTTGTAACTGAATTTTTGGTCAAAAATCACATTATTCGTTTGCATCATCCGCCCTATTCACCAGATCTCGCTCCGTGCGATTTCTATCTGTTCCCGAAACTGCATTTGGCGATGAAAGGAAAGTGGCACGCATCGATTGAAGCCATTGAGAAGGCGACGACCGCCGTCCTAAAGACCATTCCAATAAAGGACATGGAGAAGTCGTTTGACAACTTGTTGGAGCTTGCAAATATGTGTATCGATGCAGAAGGGGAATACATTGATTAATAAAAATGATTTGTTCCAAAATGTACATTGTTTTTTTGTTTTTTTAAAACGTTCGGTTTCTTTTGGAATGGAGGGTGTACCTTAAAATTCGATTCTAAGATGAGTGA
Source organism: Lepisma saccharinum (assembly GCA_022664845.1). Taxonomy (NCBI): domain Eukaryota; kingdom Metazoa; phylum Arthropoda; class Insecta; order Zygentoma; family Lepismatidae; genus Lepisma; species Lepisma saccharinum. The sequence goes on from JAGDQP010000271.1 coordinate 83,812, forward strand.
AATAGTAAGTTTCTGAACATTGTGTACAAGATGTGTGAATTACATGATTTTTTTCTTTCAAATGTGATCTTAAAAGATTAAGTACACGAGAAGCGATGGAAACACACCTTCCGAATTAGAATTTAGATGCTATTTCTAGTCTTCAGGCATATCTGGCTCATACCGGAATATAGTGGGGGAAAGGATGTTGGAAGAGTATTGTTTTGCAGATTTACCTGGTGTGACTAAGGAAACGCCCTTAAAAACCATGGCCAGGGTGGACGGCATCTGGGGTTGTGTCCATAACCTTCCGATCGCTAAGCCAACGCTCTACCGCTGAGCACGGTCGCTCGGTCATATCTTCCGAAAGGTATAATTAACTCCTAATTCTTCTTAACCTCGACATTACGAAATTGTCAGCGAAGCTGTATAAAATAACTTTAAAATATAAGCGTTTTCTTTTTTACAATATAGGTATCCAATTTAAACGAAGGCCATCAATGCACGTCTAGATATAGTGTGTACGACGACACGACAAACAGATACGTAAAAAGAAAAAGTGATTAATCTAATAAGAACCCTTTTACTCCTAAAGAAAAATACATCACAAACAGAAATAGCAAAAATATAATATTTGTCGTGAAAATATAGAAATATGTTTTAATACATATATTTTCTTGAGTTGCCCTTCGATCGTGTTTTGATTTTTCTTTCTAGTCTCCTTCTTTTTTTAATAGTAATTATTGAAGGAGAAAACATGTCAAAATAAGTTTTTTTTTTCCTGTATTTTGTGTGTCCCTTTCTTCTACCACGTTGACTGTCTCTATACAGCGTTGTGTGTTTGATTGATGATTTTCGTAGAAACACGTCTTTCGCTGTCAGAATGTGTCTTGTTTATAACGTGGTACGTACTCTGCGTGGGGCATGTCCTTTTTTGCATCATTAGTTTTAAAAATTTCTTTCATGCTGTTTCTTTTTTGTGTTTTCCTATTTACCAATGTGTTGATTCTATTTGAGTGCGAGCAGAGGTTCGCAAAATAAATTTCGTGGGAGGGGTATGTGTGACGAATTTGCAGATGCTGTTGTGCTTTTTATCCTTTTAAAGGCGTATTTTGCTGTCTTATTTTTTTTTTACTGCGATGTAACATTTTTTGGTTTTGTTTAGAACGACAGAAAGTGGAAAATTCCTACGGCAGACTTAACTTTACACTGATTTAGAAACTTCTTTACTTAAGAGGAAAAAAAATCTTATAGGATAATATTTAATAATAATAATAATAATAATAGTGTTCTACAATGTCTTCCGCCTAATGTTCTGGAGACTTAACTGACGTTCACTTCTCTGAATTTTTTGTTAACTTGCTAAACAATCTTGTAAACTTCTAACGACTGAGATCTTGGAGTTAATTGGCTTCGAACCTAATGCGTTCATTTGACTCCCGTCATGTTTGTTTGATTGATTGAATTCTTATTAACGTCCAGAACGAAATAAACTGGGTTCCGAACCATTCTGTTCAAGAGCGAGAATTGAACCCGTGACCACGCGCTAAGAAAGTCAGCACGCTAACCTCTCGGCCACTCAGAGGGTCTGTTAGGTTCGAGTTCGGAAGTACGCAAGCAGAAAACGAGTATTCTAACCATTTCGTATTATTTCTTCTGATCATGCGGTCCCTACGCCATACCGTTCCTTGTATCATCTTCAAAAGAATGGAAGCTGTGATGACTTTCGCATGTCATCTTTGTACGTCAATATTCATTTGATCAGATTACTAGAATTGGACTAATACAAACACGTATCAGGCTTGGAAATCCAATATAACGGCAGCAGCGACATATTCGTTCTAGTAACCTTGTAGGGAATAACGTAGTGGATGTATGAATTGTGCCATTGTGCTTGTAATCTAGATGTTCATATAGTCGTAGGGAACTTATTTTTTTTTTCTAAGTTTGTGACTTTATCTGTCACACATCTGAGTCATTAGCTCCCAAGCGTAGATCCTCAAGGCGTGAATCAGCGCGTTTCTTCCCTTCCGTATTTTCTTCTAGGCGAAACAACTTAAGGTTTCAGTATCTTCTATTGCGCAAATGTGCGGTAGGCAAAGATCAAAATTGATCACTTCTGACTGGCTTTCAGACAAGGAGAGCACTCAGTCAGGTATTATAAAACATTACTATAAAATGTACAATTTGTTGCTGCCAATAACCAAAATATATATACAAACTAATGTCAAAATCTTAGGTCAGGATATTACGAATTTGTTATTAAGTTTCCGAAATATTAACATGTTAAACCAGCAGGACACTTGACAGAGGTCAAGATACTGTACAGAATCTTGAGATCTGACGTGCCAAATCCAGATTATAAATGCAGAGTACAGGGAAAGGAGGAGGTATGTGCATTTTTTTATAAATAAGTTTGTACTTGTGACAGGTGCTACACAATGATAGCTTACATCTAAGAAAGTTTCAGTCACAAATTATAGCGGTTTTAAGAATATGAGATATGTGGGAGTACATGGGAGAGTTATTTCATGCACGTGCTCCCTTATTTCCGTGTACTCTTCAAATATCCAGTGGATAATATTCAGATAGGCTAAATCCGGACCCGGATATATTTTAACCCTGTACTCAGGGACTCACGTTTGTACCCTTTCACGTCGGGAATCCTATACTAGCAGATGAAGTTCGAAGTGCATGTTGCGCATGCGCAATCGTAACTGAAGTGCTCATTGCTGTGATAATATGATGATTCTTTCAATGTTGCCAACTATTACAGATTTCGAACTTGAGTTCTCTTCATTGACCTACGCTGTCTATACGTGAGCTTTGTCTACTTCTTCACGTCACTTTTATATTTTGTTTTTCATTTGTTGTTTTTGATGTTTCTTTTTTCTACCCCTGGAGAGTGACCATTTTGCTTCTGTACGACAAAAAGAACAACATTCAATTGTGTTCTCTGATTGTGTAGTTGAAATCAGTTTTGTAGCATATGTTGTTTTTTTTTAAGTCAACAGTTATTTTGTAAAATATTGAATAATTTTGAAATCGTGTTACTCTTAAAATTTCAGATAAATTTAATATTGGGTTCACGGTTATGACCATCTTATATGAGAAATCGTTTTTCATAAAACGTTTCTGAGATTTGAGTATTATGTAGTAGGTAGACAATAGAGGTTGACATATAAATGAGTCAAATTTTGTTTCCCAAGTCGGGCAAAATTTCTTCTCACTAGCCACAGAAAGAAAAACTTGATTTTATATGGAGCAATCTAGTAACTTTTGACTTCGGCCCGTCACGATTCGCTCATTTACAGGTACTTAAAATCCACAAATGTCCATGCCCCTTCCGGGATTCGAACCCGGGACCTTCGAGTCGTTGGCCTAACGCCTTAGATCGCACGGCTACCCGGTCGGCCCTAGCCACAAAAGAGTATAGTTGACTCATACAGGATTTATGTCGAGAACCAGTCATCTGAAATTTGACGGTTTGGATGAGTATATCTCAAAACAAAGAACAGTTAATTTTTCGTCATTTTTGATCCAAACGAAAGTAAGAAAGCCGAAGTGGATAAAACGTAATTTCTCTGTAGATAATCATCCCTTGAAGTGCATAGGTAGTTCATGATTTTCAATCATCCACCAATTATGTGAGGAATCCTGTATGTTTCAAGTTTTATTTTAGTCGTGCTGAAAGCGAGTTTTCCAACTTAACAATTTCTCCTTCTTAAAAAGAATAAATATTCACGGTTAGTGTTAAGAGTAGCGAGTAAGCGAAGTATTTCCTGTGACCTTTTAATGTATATATCTGGTGTAGTAAAAAGTAATCCATTATTTTGCCAATAGATGGCTTCAGTGATCTGTATCTCGCGTTGTATAAGTCCGATCGGGTTCAACGAGATGGCGTTCAAACGATGAGATTGCGTACTACAAACACTGTTCAGATAGTTGTGATGAGTTGACTCAGTGTTGTGTGAGCGCGCGTCAAATTGGACACTACCAAAGAGAAAATACGCTATATTTTACAGTTTTTCTTCGGTAAAGGCGAAAACGCAAGCCAGGCGGCTGCAAATGTGAATAGTGTTTATGGTCCTGATACTGTAACAGCCAATCACGCGCAATTTTGGTTTCGTCGATTCCGTGCCGGTAATTTTGACGTCAAAGATGTACGACGCACTGGAAGGCTAAGTGTCGAAAATGTCGATAAAATCATGGACACTGTCGCGTCCGACCGTCATGTAAGCACTGTTTCGATTGCCCAAGAGCTAAACATTGCACAACCGTGTTGAACCATTTGCATAAGGCTGGATACAAAAAGAAGCTTGATGTATGGGTGCCACATGAGTTAACGCAAAAAAACCTCATGGACCGAATTTCCATCTGCGAATCGCTGCTGAATCGCAACAAAAGCGACCCATTTCTGAAGCGGGTGGTGACTGGTGATGGAAAGTGGATCACTTACGATAACGTCACGCGAAAACGGTCGTGGTCGAAGCGCGGTGTGCCGGCGCAAACGGTGCCCAAGCCAGGATTGACGGCCAGGAAGGTTTTGTTGTGTGTTTGGTGGGATTGGCAGGGAATTATCTACTATGAGCTGCTCCCCTACGGCCAAACCCTTAACTCGGAACTATACTGTCAACAATTGGACCGTCTGAAGGCAGCAATCGCCCAGAAGCGGCCAGCTTTGGCCAATAGGAGAGGCATTGTGTTCCACCAGGACAACGCCAGGCCACTCACATCGATAGTGACTCGCCAGAAGCTCCGGGAGCTTGGTTGGGAGGTTCTTATGCATTCACCTTATAGTCCGGACCTGGCACCGAGTGATTACCATCTGTTCCTGTTCATGACGAACACGTTTGCTGGTGAAAAATTCGCTTCAAGAGAGGCTTGTGAAAATCGACTGTCTCAATTTTTTGCCAACAGGGACAAGGGCTTCTATGAGAGAGGCATCATGATATTACCTTCCAAATGGCAACACGTTATCGAACAAAACGGCGCATATGTGACCTAAATCGGATCATTCTAACTATGCTAAGTCAAGCCTTCAATGTCATGCAAAAATAATGGATTACTTTTTACTACACCATATATATTGTCCTCTGGTTTGAATACAAAATTCATTGTCAAAAAACTGTTGTAATATATACAAGCTAAGAAAAACCTATTCCCTGTACAATACGTCGTACAGGGAGCGCTCCACATACTCTCGACATACGGTACGATGTGAGGTGGGGAGACCAGTCCTAGGCTCGGCCGCCTAGGAATACCAAATTAATTGGAGACTGAGTGCTCTTGAGGGTGCCAGACATGGGAACACCGTAAGAAAAGTCTCCAGTGTCCTGGCGGGGATTTGAACCCGGGCCGCCCGATTCGTAGTTAGACGTGCTACTGCCTGAGCCGCGACGGCTTTATCTAATTATCAGATGTGTGTGTTATCCGGTGCTAATGCACCTTTAGATGAGTTTCTTTTGGGACGAAAACAAATTTATTTTATTGAATTTGATTTTATCCTGATAGGGTCGTCAACCAGGCCGAACGCTGCTAAAAGATGGGTTGTATAAGCCTTAGGCGTTATTTGGCGTTACTTCGCCTGTTAGTAGTATTTTTTTGTGTGTGTCAGTGTCGGGTGATCATGTGCTAGTTCCTCAATTGGCGCGAAGGATAGTTTCGGATCTAGCGAACTATAAGTCCGATATTGATGCTTGAACTTGCATTTGAAAGCTCTTTGTCATACTAAGACACAGAGAAAAAATGGGTCCATAGGACCCCTTAGGGCGGTGCGAAAATAATTCAAAATGTCACATTTCTGATGTTAGCACTGACCCCAGACCATATAAGCGTCCGAAACCTGTGGAATCTTAATATACGCTTCAATACCTTTCAAACGCTGTACAAAGGAAAAAACTTCCGCCGTAGTGAGAAAGAAAATCACGTACAAAATTGATATCAGTAGAATTGTTGCGTCAGTCTTCCCTTTACCCTGAAGGGGGTTTTATATTTGATTTACCTATGATTTGCAATATTTTCAAGTGTCATACGTCATTTGGAAGACTGAATCCAAACCTTAGATAATAATATAAGTAAATTGTTAACAGTGTACAAGTTAAATGTAACCCTGAAATGAATCGTGTTTTCAACGTTGCGAACCCCCAAATTGTTAGTTATCCAATTACATCGTGCACTAGGTAAAATGAGGAATAAATAAGGTATTATTTTGTGAGTTTTTTTTTAATTCTTGAAATTTTCGTAAATTATCTAATCTTGTTATGTTCAAGGGAAAGTGTTTCGAAAAGTACTGTATTCCTTAGGCGCCTTTCACCCCTAGTCTAAAAATGTGCGCGACCTTGGGGTGGTCTAGAGCTTGGTGCTCTGGTCACGAGTTCATTGAACGGAATGGTTCTGAGTCTACCAAAGCTGTAGGTCCTGTCCTTAGAATCTCACTAGCTCGTTTAGGACGTTAATAACAATTCCATCTAATAATGTCCGTATTTGCTGACTACTGAAATAATAAAGAATTGAAACGTATGGACCAGAGGTGTACATTTGGACCCGACGTCGCGATTGGATTTCAGTCTCGACCTCGCGATGGAACCTCGACTTGAGGTTGAGGTCAGGTCGGATCTTGTGAGTTTCGGTACCTCTGGTATGAACTACTATTTTTTTAAAAATATACATTTCTTCGTAGTATGATTTGTTAATTGATTTACTGAATCTTTGCTATATATCCCGGTATGGTTTTGTTCGCCCTTGTTGCCAAACGTTTTTTTTCTGCAACACTCATGCTATGTTCCCCCTCCGTATGTATATAAAATCACTGAGGTAACAAAACAGAAGTTCTTTTTAACGTAGTTCAAGCAAGAAAATGTATCCTTTGTGTATAGGGTCTTTGGGAGACCGAATTCTGTTCTCGTTCTTGACTCCCACCCTTCAAACCTTCCTAAACAGTAAAAAAAGACTAAAAACGAATCCCCCCTCCTTTCATGCACACACACACACACACACACATGGAAGTAGAAACAACCCATTGTTGTTGTGTCCCTCTTGTGGCAGAAAATAAATTTTCATGTAGCAAACGGAGTGTAAATTCAATTTTCTCAAAATTGCCCCCTGGCTGTCCTCACTGTTGCTGTTTGAATGGAGAATTGGTTGGCGGTTGGCTGTCGTGTGTCGTCCTTCGATACTAGTGCCATCTGAACGACATTTTTCTGAAACTTCTTGCAAAAAGATATATGTAAGTGGAAGGTGGAGGAAATTGTATTTTTTTTACTGCATCGAAAGTCAAAGGAATTGAATGAGAATTGTTTTTTTTTGTTCAGCTCCACCTCTTTTGACCTGTGTCCGAAAATTAAACTAATTGCACCTTGTCCTCGTAGATACTGGTGATTCTCAATCGGGGAACCCAGTGACTTTCCATGGTAGAGCGAGTTCGAAGAAGATAGTTTGTAGTGATCTTTACGTTGACCTGCTATCAGTATGGTTGTCACCTCCCGCGTGCATTGGTTTTCCATGATTCAGAGTGGAGACTGTTCAGAAAGTTAGTAAATAGCACAACCTAGCTTACAACTCTCAAAATTTCGGTGCCCTGTAGGGTACATTCTCAAAATTTTTAAAGGTGACCATATGTGCTGCGAAACCAAGTAGAGAGATGCAAATAAATTTTCAATTTTAAATTAATACACAAAATTTGTGGCTTCCGTGCTCAGGAATTGGACCCGGATCCACCGGTTGGCGTGACTGCATTCGTTTAATACAACAATCCTCCGCTGGCATCTAGAGGATCCGAGTCTGATTCTTGGCGATTGCAGTGACCTATTTTTCCCATGTAGTTTTCGACATATTATAAGTTCTTTGAATTTCTGTGTATAAGAAATTAATTTCTAGATTTTATTTTATTTTGAGGTTAGTGGAAAGCAACTATCTCCAACGGTAGGTGACAGCACCACCTTGGTACGTTTAATATCTTTTCTTTCGTTGCACCAGATTGCAGTGCTGCTTCTACAGTTTAAAACTATTTCAATATTTCTATCCGTCTTAATTCTGTATTTTATTTTTATGCCCATTGTTGAAGTAGCTTTCAACAATGACCAAAAAAGAAAAGACAAATTAGCACGGAAATAAATTATTTTGAATGTTCATCTCTGAAAATTTGAGCTTTGTAGGAGCAGCATTGCAATCTCGTGCAGGGAAAAAGTGCATTTGATCTAGCGTTGGACACAGTTGTTTTACACTGACTAAATTATTGAGTTGTGTTGCTACTGTGGCCTAATCCAGTCATAACACAGAGCTTTGCGCGAGGACAAGTAGGCCTTCTTTGTATTGCGTCGCGGTCCACGACATTAACGAGAGGACCACGGGAACTGTGTAAATTATTGGTATTGAATATTTCGTTGTTGATAAGACAACTTTCTGCTTAATTAGTAAGACCTGTTCGTGTGGTACACGTAGTTATAAATTAAACAAATAATTTATCTGTTTTAAATGTATTACGAGTGAATTATTGAACTGGTGACTGTAATTTCGATTGTTTTGATTCGATTTTTGTTTCGCTGTAGTAAATAAATGCATTGAGAGAGGGCATGCGATGTTACATTGTTATGGTAATAAAAGGATAAGAAATTATTTCGTTTCCGAGGCTCCAAAATTGGTGAGTCATATGAAGATGCTTTTCGTGTTCACATGTGGTTGGAGTCGACATATTTTGAAGAACCCAAATGGACTATTGTTCGTTATTTATTATTACGATTATCTCCGGAACATAAAGAACTCCGAAATAAACGAAAAGAGTTCAATACTTAAAAAAAAAGACAATAAGAGATGGAATTGGATTGAGATTACGATATTGCTTTCCCAATATTGCTTTTCTGTGCAGGTCAGCAAAGAGTTTAGTCATAAAGTGGATGGACGATTTTTTATTTGAAAAGAAGAAAACAAAGGGCTCTGCCAGTAAGGAATATAGTGCTCTGTCAGCTAAGTTTCAAGGCGTTCTATTTCAGCATCTCTTAAGGCGTTATTTTTTTATATATATAAGCAGGGAAGGAGAGGGGGCTGTCTTAAAAGCTTCCAACAAAGTAAAATTGAGATGGAGTATTATAATTGTTGGAAGTATACAATATTTGGAGTGGAAATATCATGTGCAGTATGTATAGAAAGAAGTTGTTCTACCGACATATTGGGATTTCAAGTAGAAAATGAAGAACATGCATATCTAACAAAGGAAAGAGGAATGGATCGATCTTATATTGCTCTGTTTTGTTTTTAGGAGTCGATAGCAAACACTAAGGTGGTTTTAATTCCCAACAGAATGGAAACAAAAGTAAATAAACGCACTTTATTCCCCTACGATGTTTGACTGTGTGAACTTTTATACAGTTAGGCTAGTTTGTTTTTTATTTAACCTCATAATTGTCATTCTGCTCTTTACTGCTAGAATCCTACGACCATTTGTGTTGATCTTTAAAATTTCCGGCTTAGTATGCGCTGTTTTGTAACGTTAGTACTAACTCCCTGTGTCAAAGAGATTAGAAAGCAAACTTATAGAAACTCAAATTAGATCTTCGCTGTTCCTAGCAAGTAATATCGGGCAGTTATTAGGTAGATTTCGAAGAAAAATCTACCTATTGAGATCGGTACGATATATATATATATATATATATAACACGCTAGCGGCCATAATTTTGAAGATATTTGAACCAAAAGTCATTGTGTTATTTCTAGGCTTAATAGCTCGGCTAAGTTCGTTAGTGTTTATGGAGTTTAGAGGGAAAGTTTGTTTGCATAAATTATAGTACTTCCTATGAAGTTTACGGTGACACCAACGATTCTGGGGGTGGTGGGTGGAAATTCGAAATTTTTAAAACCACGTCTTGTGGGGTATTGTTGAAAAGCTCTTGATGATTAAGCTATAAATCAATAACTAGTTTCTCGATAGCGCTCATATAAGGCGAGATTTGAATTTTTGAAAATTAAAAAAAAAAAACTTCGAGATCTACCTGTAGGCCTGCCGAAAGTTTTTTTTTTTTTCATAATATGAAAGAGGGTCTTGGTTCGAGGATGGTAGTAGTGTGGTCAGAGGCGTCAGGCAAGCGTTGTCAATGTTTCCTGTTCGAATCCCAGCTAGATTATGGATGTGTGTGGATTTTTGAAACTTAACCGGGCTACGGAAATCGAAACGGGTCGATGTATTTAGTGTTATACTTATAATGATACTAAAAATGTATGTCTGGTGTTTAAAAAAAAAACAAAACAACTAGAACACAAAACATACTCGGTGAAATATCGTCCTACAATTACCGCTTCTTCTTCTTTCTGTTCCTTTGTAGGAGACAAAAATATAGTTTTTGATTTTCTCAGTACAAATTATGTTACTTGTGTACCAAATCTTGTACAGTCAGTGCTAAAAGTTTGTACCTATTTGTAAAATGTTTTGGAGTAATTAATTTCGAATATATAGACCGATTTGAATAAAGTATTCGAGGCAAATATGGCATAGCTAAGAAAAAAATCGTCTATTGCCGGACTGTTAATGGGTGTACGCAGTGTTTGTTTTATGGATACATTACCGTAAAGATTCATTGGCATAACACATATATTAGATATTTTTTATGTCATTCTAATTAAAACTTACACGTAGGTTTTGGATACTGTTACGCTTTTCTTTTTCTTTTTCTGGTAAGGAAATAACAGTGTGAAAACAATTTCTAATTGGAAGAAACATTACATATTGATACATTCTTTGGAACAGTGGTGTAATAATTTCAAATTATGTCTTCATTAGTGATGTTTATAGTCAATGTTTCGAAAGTTTGGGACCGGGTTGGTGGGGTCAAAGGACAAGAACTACGTTTTGAATACAGGGTTTAAGTGGATGGGATGTTACGGTGATGCCCTCTGCCACCTAAAGGTCAGGAAGAAGTATTTCTAGCAACGGTGTATCTGTTCTGCCTATAGGTAGGCGTGGCTACGATGTTACAGAGATACATTCTTTAGAGATTACGAGTTTAATTATGTTTCAATGTGTCCGAGCGTAACATTCGTTATGACGGAATCCCTGATTTATGAACATTCAGTAAGATACGTACTGGACCCACCGAATGTTGCATATTAAACCAATATCTGTTAGGCATTTCGCGAATGTACCTTGTAAGATTCTTATTACAGTCATGACTTTTTAAATCCCAACGCTTTGCGACTTTTTGAGTGATGAAATTGAACAATGCCTTTGTCATTATGTAGTGAAAATGTCTCTTGTGCACCATCTCTCATGTTTCTCATTTGAAGGTTGGAGTTGAGTTCGTGGCGTATGAGACTGCGTACTTGGAGGAGAGAAAGGGAGAGCGAGATCAGAGAGGAGTGAGAAGGAAGGTGCGTGCCCGAAGATAGGGCGAAAGTTCAAGAACCTTCCGCCCTGACGCTATCAAGGGTCGCTACCATCAGTAGTGCCCTGTTCCCATTCTAACCTAGCAATTACTTTAACGTCCGTGCCACAGAGCAAGCGGTAGGTAAATCTTACAAGGGAGCACATTCTGCTGCGTTATCTTTGAACCGTAAAACACTTTCCCAGCTTCTTCTCCCCCTTGTTCACCCCCTTTAACATCCTCTTCGTACTCTCTACTGTGTGTGTGTGTGTGTTTTATTCGTTGCACGATAGATGGAGCTGTCAATTCTTCCTTGCTAAGGCCATATGTTCTACTGTCAGTCTGTTGTAATAACTTAAAAGAGAAAGATTGCGTTTACAACAGAATTGATCCAATGTTTACTTTTAACACAGCATTTCGATACTAAATGATACTGATAGATCATAGTTTTTATTTTAGGGAAAGAATAAAAAGAGTTCGGGTTTTATAAAGGTTTTTGTACCTTTTCTTTCAGACATTATTACGGAGGACACGTGTAAGATATTTAATCATAAGTAATTATCTGTACTTATGTAATTATTGCATGGATTAAACCTATTCCGACTGAAATATTCTTTGAGAAAAGTAAATCATTACACATCTCCCTTCCTTTAATAAAAAAAAATCTTACTTGAACGTACAAAGTAGGAGTTACAATACTACGGTATTGTGGTACGGCAATCTGTAAGTAGTGATACGCAAGATTGTAGAAAGTGAAGCAGAGGAGACGAAATGAATACAGACTTCTCTGAAATATTCATCGAAAAAAAAAAGAAGCTTGAGCGAGATTTGAGCACGGGTTGCTCATAAGTCCAGCGTCATACCGACGGGACTAGATTGCCAAATATAAAAATTACTAGTTCCAAACAATATTGAAGGTCAGAAGTTCGTTACCTGTACCCCGAAGACAAACTAAGTTGATTCCACGAATTACTCTACATAGTAATAACTTTTGTATTTGTCAGCTAGGGACCGGTATTCCCAGTCACTGAGAATATTTCCTATTTCTGTTAAAATAAAAAATGACCAACATGATGGCCTCAAACACTTAAACAGAATTGCATTCACGGGTACGAAAAGAAACAGTTTTCTCATTCTGCGCGTGTGCAGAACTGACAATGAAGTATCCATTTCAGCATACGAAAAGTGTCTGTAATTTTCCTTCATTTCAATGAAAGAAAATGAAACACTAAAAAATCTGTGTAACTTTACTGAGAGTCCCTAGGAACGCTTACAGATTTTTTTTACCAGTATAGAGCGTTGTATTGTTGTCCTACAAATGAATTAGGTGGCAACGCGAACTCTGGCGTGTAAACTCGAGTTGGAATGTTTAAAAAGTGCATAAGAGTATAGCTAACTTCTTTAACATATTTCGGACAATAGCTTTAAGTTTATTTTATTCTGCTTTGCAAACACTGAAATTCCACATAAGTTTTCTCTTGCCGGTACATCTCCCGACACGGAAGAATAAGTGAGTTTCTTATCAATGGCAGAACGACTGAGTTGTTCATGAATTATTTTTGTTGCAGGCTTTGTTTTAAGAAGTAGTAAAGATTTAAGTTTCAGAAATTTTGCCCTTCTGATGCAAGAATGCTGTGCCTGTCATCTGAAATATCGATTTTGAAAAATATTGACCATAATGTTCTCCCTTTTTTTCTTTTTTCTTTTACCTTTTTCAATGTACTTCTATTTTTTCAACTTCTTATGCACCATATTTCCTTCTTTGCGTCTAGGAAATCAGACAAAGGCATGAAATCCGTCACCAGCAAGAAAGACAGAGAAAAAGAAAGACGCACGGGGGAAATATTACACAGAACTGCAGTGACACAGACGAAAATATTGAATATACTGAAAAGCCCGATCGCGGCGCCATCTGAAAATCGCGGATTTGTGGTGAAGCGAAAAGCAAACATCGGGTTCGAAGTTTGTTGTATGAAGCAGGAGGATGAAAAAGATGATGACCCAGTGTTGCTATCTGAGCATCATTGAAAGTGAGAACTGAATTATTGTCTCACTCGGAGTTTCATTATATTCCAAACAGAACGTAAAATCTTCCCAATGAAAAGATATTCTAATCGAATAGAATAATCCGTTGTGCCGTTATTGAATCAGTTATTGAATAGAGAAAAAAAGATAGTTTTGGTTTCAGCAATGCTAACTTGAAAGAATTTAAGAAAACCGCATCAGTAATGTCAGCGCCCCATTCGTTATGAGAATAAATATATTTTTAACATAAAAAAAAATCGAAGTTTTTACGTTCGTAAATCACTACATCAATCCTTGCGACACGTGAAGTTCGAATTGTCGAAGTTATGCGAATATTCGACAATTACACGTAATCATATTTTTAATAAGTTTCTGTAATGTTTAATTATTTAGATATTAAATAATTATCCATTAATATGTTCGATTAATTTTTGATCAACATATTATTTAAAGATTTTAACATACGGGGTATTTATAAGGTTTTTTGTTTTAATTTCTTTTTCCATAGTGTTGGCATTTGTAACGACCCGATACTTTTGCTGTGGCCGTTCAAAATATTGGTTGTGTTTTTCCTATCTGCATATGAATGTGTAATGATAAGCAAAATGTTCATAAATTTGCTTATATTAACGAAAATACAAGGCCTTTCTTCAAATTTCTCCATAAGTTATTGATTGAATAAAGCCACTACAAATACGTATTCAGCTTCTGTGGTGAAGTTACTATGGGTGCAACAGACTGATCAGCACTGGTTGGTAATGCTGCCAACATCAATCATTTCGACAATGATTTTTCACATATTTTCAATTACAAAATCTTGTTGCTTTTCGTGGGAGCTTGCATTAAGTATAGAACTATTTGTTTTCTTTATACGCAAATGAGTTCTTAATAACCTGTAACCATTGGAACTGAAGTACAGCACGCTATCCACTAGACCTCCCAGGAGACCACTCTTGTATACTGACCCTAGGAAAAGAAAACCCAACTGTTTAATCTCATATTTACCGGTACTTTGCAATTCGGTCCCATTTAAAGGCAGTGGAAATCGTAATATCAGCATTTCTTTTACCTACGTCCATATATCTTTGATTCTGCTATTTGACTTTGTTGAAGGTAATAGCCATAAGCAAGAGAAAAAGAAATAATGCGTATTGATTTAGTGATTCGTTTGACCGTTTAAATCTTCACAGGATGGCGTGACGGAAGGGAACAGTTCCATTACTTTTGTGCGACTACGCCAAGTTTGTTTTGTTTTTTTGCACACTTTTTTTTTATCCAATTTTGGTAGATAAAAGTAACGAATATCTTAATACGGTTCAGAAATCAAACTCTGGGGATTGTCATTCAATCACGCAACGACGATGATTGATATAAGAATAAAGTGTTGTATGCTTTGGATGAGTGCACCGCGTACCAGCTGCTTTTACAGCACATTAAAGCATTGAGAAATATGACGTGTTAATCGAAAGTACATTTTCATTCGAAATCATCTAATTTGAAATGTGTTGAGTAGAAGAGGGAAGCAGATTGGACCATTTTGTTATCACTCTGTCTGTTGACCTTATAACAATTGAAGTACGTCCGAAGAATAAATATGGCAATCGATGAGGTCGGTGAACTATCAGATACTTCAAAAAGATTGCCTTCAGGGCGAATGTAGCTGATGCACAGAGCGACTGTATTCACCAGATAGAAAGTTCCCAACAAAATTGTTTAACTTACACGAATAGTGAGAAGCGTAGACAGCGACACCAAATAAATTTGAATACCTAAAAAAACAGATAACAGTGATAACACTCGCTCATATAGTGACAACGCTCCAATTTTGTAAATTTAGTCTCACTCCGAAATACTGAGAAGAGTGTATGATTAACGCAATAAATAGAATAAAATAGAAATATAGTAGTTTTATTGACAATTAAGTAACTCCACAAGGTATTACAGATACAATATTGTCTTTGTTTTAATCCGTTACTGACCACTAATCTGAAAATGAACTTTCTTTTGGTCGAGAAGCGTTAACCCTTATTCAGATTACTATGTCTTCCATATTCGGACGTCCACATTGATCTGCTGTTGAACTTGACTCGTACAACGCACTGGGCTGGCTACAGGAAATTCCTTTACTGAACATCCTTCGAAAATTGAAACGGCGATCGCTTGAGAAAATGAGCCTGTCTGTAGCGAAGGAAAAAAAAAAAACAATGAACGTACCTATGTACAGCAAAAGAAATTTGTCCATTTTCATCCTGGGATATAACGACTGTTACAACCTTCTGATATAAGGTTATCTGTTGACGTACTGATATCACCTTACCTGTTGACGTGTTGATATCAGGTTATCTGTTGTATTTTCACGTGATGGTTGATAATGTTTACAATATATATAGGGCAGCGATGTCGTATACATCATAAATGAAGGGTGTGAGGCAAAAACATGGTAACCCACAAATGTTTATTTTTTGAGTTATTCAGCACCCGATAGAAAGCAATCATACCGCGTCGTTTAATGTTGTCCGAGTTTAAATTGTGCTCCAGAGATGGCAGCAATATTTACTTATGGTAAGCCTCATTGTAACATTTTGGGATTCATAAGATGGTAACCAACAATGAAGATGGCAGGGAACGAGGAGCAGTATACCAGCTTGCCAATAAAAAGGAAACGAATTTGTAAATTAAAGATTTCTTACAGCGAGTTCAGTGAAAAGATTTATTCTTGAGTGACTCAGGTAGCGAATATTATGGTATAGATAATAAAACATGGTAACCCACACAGCAGCATGAAAAATAGAAATTCGTTATTTTGATTTGGTACAATTATTTTAAGCCTTTATGTATAGCCTTACGTGAAAAATCAGCTTTCAGCCAATGAAAATGACTTGTGCAGCAGTAAACTTCGAATCTCTTAAAAGTGTAACATTGTGGGTTACCATGTTCTTGCCTCAACCCTTCAAATAATCTTGAACTTTGCAGTCATGACCAAGCAGCACCAGGAGGAGTATCAGCAAATTATAGAAGTTGACTTGACATCAGAGGTTGAAGAGGTAGTGGATACATCATTAGTTGATAATGTGAAGACGAAGTAGATAGAGGAGAGCGAACAATATACAGTTTCTTAAGATCTAAAGCAAAGTCCCCATCATTACTATTATCATCTTCTACTACAGTAAAGAAGGAGGATGAAGACGAGATTGGAGAGGTAAAAAACCTTTAGTTCCGAAGAAGCAGCAGGAGGAGAAAAGAAAGAAGTGTGTGTTAGATGGAGTGAGCTATCCTGCAAAGAAACGTTTGTTATATGGAAATACGGACATAAAAGCAGACATCCATAGGAGCAGCCGCAGTAGCAGCATCACCAGGATCATCAACTTTGGTGAAATCTGCCTGAGTATTAGTGAAATCTTCACCTGTCGTACCACCACTAACAGCAGGAACATTAACACGAAGAATATTTGGAGTAAGTGATCAAGTGAAAACTCTGAAGTGTAAGTGTAAAAAGCTTTGGTGTCAGGAATTTGTCTGTGAAGTTTGGCCTATATATTAAGATACACCCTGTATACGCGTAAACGTTAGTAAGTTACTTCAAGTTCATTTGATTTGTCTGACCAAATGGCACATGAAATTACGTACTATATTTGTGTGAGTCGGAAGCGTGTTTCATTTCGATGTATGAACTATCATCAGTTTTACCCTTCAGTGCTCTTACCGGATTTCGCCGTGAAAATTTCAAGTTTCTTCGTAAAAAAGTAGTTTATTTTTTCATTTATTTCCGAGTTTGCACTACTGCACCACCTGTTCTTTGCACAAAGTTGATACGAGAGTGTGATATTGCAGAGTTTGAATACTTTTAAGTGGGAGATTTTTCTCATAAAAGAGTGACACAGAGCCGTCCTTTTGAGAATAGATCGAGGTTTGAAATTGATTCTTCATATTCCATAGTTGCTAGCATCTAGCAAAGAAGCGAGGAAATGCATATAATATCACAAGGTTTATATAGTTTTCAATTTCTGATATTGGTTTAAATATATTGGATTTATTGTGGTTAAGATTGAGAGTATGGTAATATTGCAATTTTTTGCAGGGTTAGAATATTATCCGAATCCAGAACTCCGTGTCAAAAACCAAGCCAAGTTACCAAGCAGTACAAAAAAGAGAGATGTTTCAGTTCTACTGGCATCTACTTAAACACTGTACTGTTCGATTAAATTCCAGACCAGTTGATCAAGTTCTTGAAACAATCCCAGTCATGTAAGTAGTATAAGAAAATTTCATTGATCTATAAAACTTAGCTAAATCGATATGAGAAGAACTACTTGGGAAAGAACTTGGCCAATTTTATATATCAAAACTTCCATATGCTAAAACGTCTCTTTTTTTTTTTTTTTTTGTACTGCTTGGGAACTAGCCTTTGTTTTTTGACACTGAGTGTTCTGGATTCTGATACGAACTTTTTGTAAATTAAATTTTCTATTTAGGGGTAGGTTTTAGGGATCGATGGTAGGGGTAATTTAGCTGTTGCTGGTGCTCGTTTCTAAAAAGATGTTGAGACATTTTATCGGATCACTTTAAGGGGTACTTTTGGAGGTTAATGGGGTTTATTGGTATGTTAGCGATTTTGACTACTCTTTTCAAAACAGATCTCGCTGAGACGATTTCAGCGATATGCAGCATTCCATATGATCGAGCATTTTAACTAAAGGGATAGTTTACAAGGGTTGGTACCGAAATTAGAATTTTTCAGAACATGCACAAGTAGCATGTCCACATTATTGCAAATTTTTGTGTTTCTAGCTATTATTAGAGATCATTCTCAAGATTTATGTCGAAGAATAAAATTTGAGGGGCACTTGCCCCCCTCCCCCGGTGTCATACCTATAGTTTTGAACTTTTCTGGAAATGAACAAGTTGCTCCTAAATGTTTGAAAAAAAATGCTGTTATAGGTAATCAAAAAGATGGCAGAACAGTTATATTTGCTATACAAGTTGAAGTGCTGTTGTGTCCCTCCTAAGAGGTCACACCTCAGATTTTGTGCTTTTCTGGAGGTTTACAAATTATAGCCTAAGCAAATTTTGTATTTCTAGCTAGTCAGGAACATGTCAGATATTAATTTTACAATTTGAGTGGCTAGGAGTCGCACCTCAGATTTTGGACTTTTCTGGAGCTTTGCATGTTACCCCCTAAGCATGTGTAAAGTTTTGTATTTCTAGCTAGTTGGAAACACGTCAAACAGTTATATCAGTGAGTGAATGAGTGGTTATTACACGAAAAAAAGCCTATTTTGGGGGCTTATAACTCAGCGTCCCATGAACTCTTTGATTTGAGCTTTGGTCGTAGAAGATTTTATTACTAGTAAACGTTGATAATTTGGTGTTTCTAGGGTAATTAGTAAGTAAGCACTGCTGTCTTGAAAATTATGATTTAGCTTTTGTTCGGTCTGCTTTTAGTGTTTCGTATAAAGGTACTTGACACCGCTCTTCGTCGGGTTGGCTTGGCACTTGACTGCGTGCGCGCTAGTTCTGCATGTAAACATCAGAAGGCTATATGACTCGATGTAGTATTTCAGTAGCGAAGAAACCAGTGCGCGTAGAATGTGTATCAATTACGTTCACTATACACAGTTGAAATGAGAATGGCAGAACAAGTATGCACTATATTTGATTTATTGCGAATATGTAGCCAGCGGTGTTTGATTAGCGGTAGGTTCTCAGTCATGGAACTATATTAATAGTCTGTGTGATTCTAATCAGAGTCGGGACATATTTGAAACATTCATCCCGTTCCCTTAAGCGATGCCTGAAAGCTTCCTTCAGGTAAAATATCTTATTTCTAATACATGAGCTTATGTTCAGTGTTCACACATAGAGTAGATTGAGGGAAGATGCGACACATTTTGATCTAGGAGCCATTGTGAAGTAATTAAAAGAAATAAAACAGCAAGAATTTGCACAAATATATATTGAATATTCATTATCTTACTGACAGAAGTACATGAAGCTACATGAATAAACAGCGGATGTACGAGCCTTTAAACTTGACACCCTGTTCATACCATGTGGGCTTTGTGGAGGATAAACACCGTGTGCGTGGGTTTTCTCGAGGGTCTCCCGTTTCCTACCACTTACTTTATTCCACTAGTCATCCTGTTGTCATCCATCCGGCCTGAGCCAAAGTTGCCTAAAGGCCTTAAGTTCAATTTAAACTGACGTATCAAAATATGCATCTTACCCAAAACATCACGTGGGGGAAGATACCTAATAAATTATAATTTATATACCTGACCACAATAATCGAATTAAAATGATAAACATCATGGCTACATTATTTATAACATGACTAAAATACGTGAACATTGAACAAGTATCGAAGTATTTCGATCAGTTCAGGGGGCCCCGGGTTTGATTCTTTCCAAGGCATGTGGGTATGGAACGGTGCCCACCCAGCATCGTGATGAAATTGGGGAGCTGCTATGAATAAAAGCCGCCTCTCCCAAGCCGTCTGGTTAGCGTGGGAACAGTAGACCAATCTGCTCCCTCTAGAAGTGGCCTCATCGTAGTGGATTGAATGTGGCCATCACCTTGACATGAAATAAGAAAACAGTTCTTTAACGTATGAAATATATTGAGCTTAGGTTCTGGGTTCGATCCCTGCGACGAACATCCTGATAGATTTAACCGAGATTTTCCATACTATGTGGTGCATTCTAAACAAGTAGTTGACAGTCAGAACTACCCTATTTAATTGCATTTTCTACTGTGTCATGGAGTTTAGCCCGATCCTAAACCGTTTACTGACTAGAGATTATTATTTCTAGATAGAAAAAAAAAGGAGGTATTTTCATATAAAATAACTTGGCTTCTTTTCCACGGGACAGATTACCCAACATTCACTACTTCCCCTTAGAGATCATACTGACCAGTTGTTTCACACCATACAGGTTTTCCATCTAGAACCTAGCTATGGAATGATACTTCTGTAACCATCTTCCCCCAGTACGCATCTTCCCACAAATGACATATTTCATATTTGCAAATCACTGGACCAAAATTGATTCGTCGAACCAAAGTTTACAAAATGTCAGTCGATTGACTTGTTGAGAAACTTTGCATATTGAATATTCATTTATTTATGTATGTTGCGTAGTTATGATTATGTTCAATGGAAACATACACGTAACTGATCTAAACGTAGCAGAAAGTGACTGAGCTTGTCAATTCTCTGATACGTGCGTGCTGCCGCTGTAATAACTTTGGAATATGTGGATTCGCATGTAATATTCCACTTATCTCTTCTGTTATAGTGTCATAAAATTATTCGTAAAGGAATAATATTTCTCTATATGTATCCTATGTTTAACTTAATCTATACATCACTAACATTTTCACCTCCTTTAGGAGTATTATTTAGTGGTGGTCGTCGGACTCGGACTGTCCGAAGTCCGGACATTTTACTCGGACACGAAGAAAGATACCATTTATTTTGCATTCGCTACACAACCTACTTCATGTTTAGACTATCTTGTCAATCTCATGAATAAATTGAAGAACTATTAATACACGATACAAACGTTCTATGTATATAGTATAATGTGACGTGTGTTACTTGCATGTATATATAAAATATGCATGTATGTGAATGTATATTTATAAGGCGCAACACTGATGCTTGACACCAGAGTTAATTTCAGGCTTGAACAATTTCCTTCCCTATTTTCTCGTGGTCCCTGTTGCTGTTTGACAGCTACTCCTTTGTGCCCACCGAATCGTATCAATACCCCGAGACCGCCTCGCACCCGATCTATAAACACACAGACGCACTTAAGGCTTTTCTCGGTAGGTCTGGTCTGTCTGCCCGCCTGCGCTCGGCCGAATCAATAGCTTCTTTCTTGTTGCTTCGAATGCGGACAGTTCTCCAACCTCTCTGGCCCCGTGGTTTTGATGTGTTACACACTCTCCCCCTCACTATCTTCGGCTCGTGTTCTCTCTATCGTTCGGTGAAGAACCTGCTCGATTTTTTTTTTTGCCTTTTTATTTTGGAGAGGCCTTGTTTTGTAAGGAGGTCTCTGGGCAGGGATGGAGAAATGTTTGTGTAACGTTTCGTAGTGTGTGAGTCCTTTTTGTACCATAGCGTTGTTCCATGTATTGATTGGCTTTTCACCTGACCCCTGTCTCTCTCTTCTCCCCCACTTATTTTTCCTTAAACCTCCCATGCTGTTGTGTTCTCTCAGCAACTACTACTCGTTATATATAGGTACACAGGGAGAAGGTGTCAAGGAGAAAGACCAATAGGACATTTCGTCACGAACGAAGCTGGAGGAACAATAGGGATTTCCTGAATGTAACATTCATGAAGACGAAATTCAAAGACAGTCCAGTTTGTCTGGATTGTTGATGGATTTCTGAAGTGTTAGCTTGTAGGTACCAAAAGATAGCTTTGAGCAATTACAAATTTCAGTATCTCTCCATTATGCGAATTTGTTATTCATTCTATTGTTTTAGATTCTCATTAGGAGCAGTTAACAGTGTAGATCACCCCCGCCATTTTACATGGAAGTTGTTTTACTCATTTTATGCCTCTCAGAAGTAGAATATTCAAGTTCTACTTTCTCGAAATTTTCCGTGGAGGATCTTTTACTTTTGTAGAGTTTTGGTTTGTGAAGTTTCTTCAAATATATGAGTATAATGTATTAATAATTGTTTACTATATAAGTCACAATGTGTCAGTGGGAAATTATACTGCTCGTGTGTAAAATATTGCATTTCTATGAAACAGCATGAGTCAAAGAAAACCTAACGAAACACTAATCGGAAACAGAAATTAAAAATTATTCTCCTGAGAGACATAAGACGAGTAAAACAATTCCCATGTAAATCAATGGAAAGAGCATACCAAAGATGGCAGGGGTGAACTACACCATTAACGTTTAGTCGTTCTTCGAGTCAAGTTCGTATAATTTATAAACATATCTTTCTTCTTCAGCTCATTTCTTTATCAAATGGCTTTATTTTATTCGGATTGAAGTTCTTAGATAGCATTTACAAATTATGTTTGGTTCGTATTGAGCATATCTCAAATTGTCATAGCTTTTCGGTTCGGATCATTTGACTCTCTCTCTCTCTCTTTCTCTTTCTCTCTCTCTCTCTCTCTCTCTCTCTCTCTCTCTCTCTGTGCGTGTTTGTGTATCCGTCCTGGTTTTCTAAGAACAGAACAGTCGTTTGTCTTTTCCTTTTGTGCTCTAAGTACAAATTTCTGTTCTGGTTTGTGCATATCACTGTAATCGATTATTTGCCTAATAATAAATCAATAAGTGATGCTGAGTACTAATGGATTACTTGTTTCCCAAAATTATAGGAGTTTTTATGGATGTAAGTTTCTTTTCGGCTTTTATATTGATAACTACGTAGATTTGAAGACGATAATATTTTTTCTACACTGTTATTTTGAATACTTTTTGTTCCTAATATTGATTAAACCCGTTTTTTTTTTTGTGGATATAGCTGCAAGTAGTAAAGATTTAAAAGGGAATTCGTTGTTATATTTTTACTGTATTATGGTAAAATTTACAATGTGTTTGTGCTGAAATATAATATCTGGTGTAGTAAAAAGTAATCCATTATTTTTGCATGACATTGAAGGCTTGACTTACCATAGTTAGAATGATCCGATTTAGGTCACATATGCGCCGTTTTGTTCGATAACGTGTTGCCATTTGGAAGGTAATATCATGATGCCTCTCTCATAGAAGCCCTTGT